>VKOC01019177.1:0-27029 GCA_009364415.1 Spea multiplicata | reverse complement strand
CACAGGGTATTTTAAATGCTGGTATTTTAACTATTTGCATGCACACATTTTACCACCAGCATTTTTTCAAAGTTTGCAGTAGTATTTTTGTGTGTGTATTTTTCCCACACACACCTACTTTATGTATGAATTTACAGCTCCTGGTATATGCCGCTGTCACACGACACCCCATAATGTGTTCAGCAACATCTCCTGAGTGCAGTGATACCCCACATGCATGGGTGTGTCATTTTTTGGGGAACTAAAAGGCCACATTTGGTACGTGTGCATTTTTCTAATTGGAAATTAGATGTGTTGCCATCCTTCCCCCATTGTTAATTGGGACGTTGTTGAACCTGGCCCATTCAATTTACCCCATCAAATCATACATTTTTTAAAAGTAGACACCCCACGGGCATTTAATATGCCAGTATTTTAACTCTTTCCATGCGAGAATTGTTTTAAGCTAATATGCTAATTTTAGGACTTGCTCACAAAAACTACTCTCTTTTTATATATAATATTTGTCTTTTTTTAATTTTTTTTAACATTTTTTCACCTTTGAGGTTCCCCTGATAGTGTGACATCAGTGTGGGAAATGATTTTTACATTTTACTAGTTTTTTACTATTTTTTTTCTAATTATTATCAATTTTATTTTATTTTTTAATTTATTTTTACTAATCACACTGTGATTAGAAAGCTGGGCTCCATTGACTTGCATGGTGAATGCAGTACCTGTATTCAACCTGCAAGTGGAGCCAAAGTTCTCTAGATGGTCTGGAGTCTGGAGACCATCTAGCGAACTTTTAAAATTTGTTGGTTCCTGTTACAGGGCGGCGGCCATCTTGGTTGATGGCGAAGATCACCGGTAGCTGCGGCTGTGACCGCTCTCCGGAGCGGTCACAGCCCACCGAAAGGTAAGTGTTTGGTGTCGCTGGATGCCTCCTGATCGAGGCATTCCAGCGACACCATTTAAGTTTAGGAGGCGATCGTCGATCGCCTCCTAAACGCTTTTAAAACGGGCGTCCGCCGCCATACAAAGTATGGCGGTTGTTGACGCCCCGTGGAGGGGCCAGAGATGGCCCCTTCGTTCCGATCGCGGCGTTGCTGAATGCCTCGAGGTTTTTTGGGTGCAGAAAGCGAAAGTAGATCGCTTTCTGCACCCGTTTAAAGACGTGCCGGTCCTGGCACGTCAATTGTCGTAAAGCACATGCTTTTACGTGTCGTGCCAGGACCGGCAATTGTCATCAAGGGGTTAATCCTATCATGTTTTCTGTATATATAAGTGTGCTGTCCTCAATAGAGAGTTCTGTTTCACCCCTACACCAAGTCTCAGCTAGTGCTTGGGGGAATATGAAGGGTTAATCCCTGGAGCAATTAAGCTTTCAGCGGTAAGGAAGATGGCAGAGCTACTCAGTCTGAGTACACATCGCAGGTGCTTTAACTCTATCATTAATTGCTACCTTATTTTCAAACATACTGTACTGAGATGGCGATAAATAAATGTAACAGCCCCCCATTATAAGTGGCAGAGGCTTATTCAGTGAAGTAATTTAAACATGCATGAGACAGGCATAAAGCTATTCTGAATCTAAGACAAGGTCAAGGACTGATTAAGACCTAAGTCTTAAATGGGCTGAATGGTTCTTATCTGCTGTCAAATTGTTTGTTTCTATGACTGTGTGAGCTGCTGAAAGACAAACCAGAGGGACATCCTGAATCGGAGGAAGAAATGATAAGTTGGGTGATCCAGCTAGACTGCATCTTTCATAAATGGTGTATGAAAAATGCCCAGAACAATAGTACTAAAACATATCCTGTTTCTAGACCTGCTCCAATGTCTGCAACTGAGGCCAGACCAGAGGAAGTAATGCAGATTGAACTGGTTTGTGGTCTTGTTTCTGTGACTGAAGGAGCCCACCTGAGAAGTTTAAACTTTTGTATGTAATGCAGTCAAGCAGGACATATGGGTTGCACCTTTTACTGATTAAGATTGTTGATGGTAGTCCAATCAAGTCTGGAACAGTCATTAACAAAACGCAACAGTGGATTCTTAGTTGCAGAGATAAACATGTTGGAAACATATCTTTTGATAAAGCTTAGTCTTCTTTGTTTTCACTCATACTGGGACTGCTGGGTGTATACAGTATATTAATTTTCACCTGGTCACTTTCTTGCTAGGTTCTTCTCCATTCTATGTCAATTATTGATAGCAATAATAATATTGATCTCTAGATGCTCCATATCTATAGTCTCTTTCCATCTATCTCTTTGATGACGAGGAAGACAATTTCACCATGGTCATTTAGAGTATCTGGCACATTGGTAAGTGTATGACCTAAATAGAGGTGCCGGGAAACAGCATCCTATGCTTGCCCTGGACACCTTGGACATTAAACTTCCATCTGTGCCTGGATGTTGTGCTTTGGGGAGTCTGTCTCACTGGATATCCAATGGCGCACTCATGCCTGCTTGGGCATGCTCATGGGTCTCCTCAATCTTACGGTGTACATGCACTACGTGCACAAGCAAACATGAGCCACCTGTCTTGAACTTTAGACTGTTTGACCACTCTCTTCCTCCCTGGTACCACATATTTCATAATTTGACCCACTTCTGTGTGGGCTGTTTTGTTTGCCACCAGACTGCTTGGATCATCCCTGTCATGCAAGGGGTGTTCGTTTCTGCTTCTTGATCCAGATATCCAAAAGATACCACCTATGATTTTCCTGCACATTAACCATGACCCGATGTAGAAATTTAGACTTTAGTAGTTTTTCACTGATTGGCAATTTTTATAATTTTGCAACAGACAAAGTTAGGTGACAATATCATAAATTGCTTACACTTGCATCCCATTACATTATAATATGGTAAAAATAAAATAAACCCTCAAAAAATGTTTTCCACCACCTCTTCATAAATGCCAAAACAAATTGTTTCTTCCTCCTAGCATCTGAAACCATGGTAGCAAGCATTCATATTCGACTGCCTGCTCCATTAGCCAAATGTTGCCTCTGTGACCAGGTACAGACCTACTAACAGTACAGATAACATCGCACTTATGGGGATAACAGCCTAGGTAGAGGCCAGTTGATTTGGCCTCTACCAGACAAATGTGTGACTTTTGAAATGCATACATTGCATGAATCAACTTTACAAGCTATAACTATTACTGGTCTATAAGTAGCCTTCCATTGACAATAGCTGATTTACTTTAATGCAGAAATTAATTTTAAATACTTACCACTCTGAGTTGCAAGTGCTTTGTCGAGCTTCTCCCAATTGATAGATTCTTCCACCATAGGAACATGGGCAGCCAGACTTAGGTATACACGACATGTTTCCTCCCATATCATCAATAACAAGGCCTATTAAAAACATATATATATATATATATATATATATATACACACATACATACATATATAATATAGATACAACACACATACACAACATATATATATACTATATATATATATATATATACACACACTAAATGGACAAAAGTATTGGGAAACCTGACCATTACACTAACAGGGACTTTTATGTCTAAATACAGAAACATTAATACTGTATATAGTTGGTCCCCTCTTTGAAGATATAACAGCTTCCACTTTTCTGGGAAGGCTTTCCACAGGATTGTGGAGTGTTTCTGTGGGACGTTTTCCCCATTCATCGAATAGAGCATTTGTGAGGTCAGCACTGACGTTGGCCGGGAAGGCTTGGCTCACAATCTCTGTTCCATTCAAGCCAAAGGTTTTCAGTGGGCTTGAAGTCAGGGCTGTGTGCAGGCCAGTCAAGTTCTTCTACACCTAACTCATCCAACCATGTCTTTATGGACTTTGCTTTGTGCACTGAGGCTTTCCCAATCTGTTCTCACAAAGTTGGAAGAATAGCATTGTCCAAAATGTCTTGGTATGTGAAGCATTAAGATTTCCCTTTGCTTGAAATAAGGGGCTAAGCCCACACATGAAAAACAGACCCATACCATTATATCTTCTCCACCAAACTTTACAGTTGGCACAATACAGTCAGGCTGGTAACATTCTCCTGGCATCTACCACACCCAGACTCATCCATCAACCTGCTAAAGAAGCGTGATTTGTAACTCCACAGAATACGTTTCCATTACTCCAGTGGCGGTGTGTTTTACATGACTCTATCAGTTGTTCAGCCATGGAAACCCATTCCATGAAGCTCTGGTCACACAGTTTTTGTGCTGATATCAATGACAGTGAAAGTTGGGAAATCTTCTGTTATGGAATCATCAGAGAGATGGCGACTTTTACCCACCATGCCCTCAGCACTTGTTGACCCTGCTCAGATACTTTACATGGTCTTCCACTTTCTGCTTGAGTTTCTGCTGTTCCTAAGCGCTTCCAGTTTCTAATAATACCACTTATAGTTGACCGTGGAATATCTACCAGGGATGAAATTTCACAAAGTGACTTATAGTAAAGGTGGCATCCTATCACAGTACCACACTCAAATTCATGGAGCTCTTCAGAACAACCCATTTTTTTCAACAAATGTTTTTGACTGCATGGCTAGGTGCTTGATTTTATACACTTTTGGCAATGTGTCTGATTGAAACCTGGATTCAGTAATTGAGAGGTGTGTCCTAATACTTTTGTCCATATAGTGTATGTATAATATATATATATATATATATATATATATACATTCAAAAAAGATAAAACATTGTCAATCAGTATGGCATTTAGAGACATTTGAAATGCGCTAAGTTATACTACTTTAAGACAAATAAAATTCCTGATAAACTAACAAGAAACAAAGACATATAATGATATAGGGGGAATATTTGTTAAACCACAAAATAGGCAGGGAAGTGAGAGTGTTTTAAAAACACGATTTGTATGTGTTTATTACATTAATTCTCTTGACCCGATGCCTGACTGTTATTCTGATTGGGTATTTATGAAAAGCAAAACAATGTTTTAATGTAAAATATGTTATTTCAAGGAATTTGACTTTATGTGAAATACATTTGTAATGCTCCTGGCAAAATAGCCAAAATGAAAATGTGCCCTGATAACACTGCTAATCTCTATCTGGTATCTGTTCCTTGAATATAAAAATGTTGCTTTTATGGCTTGTTTTAGGGTTCCTAAAAAACTATTGTGTAAATCATTACATAAGTAAAACACATGTTTTTAATACATTAATTAAATTGTAAATATATTAACTTTATATTCTCCCAAAATTATCCAACTTCACAAATCTTGCATCCGTATTCCCATTACATTTTCTCTAAGGGTTTGGTTTAGGGTTACAATTAGAGGAATAAAGAGGATCAGAATTGTTTTATTATATAATTGAGTAAAACACTAGTGGTTTTCCAGCCTGTCAAAAGCTTATGTAACTTTATATCTGTTTCTATGTTGGTTTGACTGAACACTCAAGAAAATGAAATCAAAGATAAAAACGGAGGTACAATTTAGCTTGTCATATATTTGTGTAAGTACAACCTTCAGGGCAAGTACAACCGGAGACAACGCCATTTTCTTGAAAGGGGGAAGGGTTAGAACATGTTGGTTGAGAAACAGGAGCACATTCATCATACACTTGGGTTTCTGGGCATTGAGGTACACCTAAAAAAGTTAACAAGACAGGTTTTTAAGACCTTGAAAAATATGAAAATATAATGAAAACTAGAAACCTGAGAGTGGATATTCAGGCAACACATTAAAATGTTATGTCACAATGTAGCTTCTATTAAAGTCAGAATGCATAATGCGACAATGCAGCGAAATCATACACACCTTTCACAAATACAAAAGGAAACTCATCAGTTTTTCTTTTTAAAACCTTTATAAACAAGTTTTCCTCCGTACACACTGAGTTAACTGACTACAGTCAAATTAAAGACTAGAATATTGGAAGTTAGCTATGAAAAGTGATTTTAGTTAAGTGATTCTTAACTGTCTTAACAGTACAGCAAGCAATGTAATGATGAAATTTGGAGGAAGATTACATAACTTTTATGTCAATCAGCATAAATTGTAGAAGCAGAATAACATTTCATTTACAAATTAACATCGCAAAAAAAGACCTGCAGGGGAGTAAAGTTGGACAGTGGGATTTGTATCTCAAAGACTTCCTGTTCCTCCTTAGAGGGGCACTTGATAACTATTATCACTATTATCATATTTTATACATTACTTCTCTGTATGATCATTTTGCATAGTACAGGAGCATACTGGGGAAATATAACTCATGGTCTATCATTCTGAATTATGAAATATGAATATGCTCTGTAGCATCAACAATCGTATCTAAATATTTGCATTCATTTTGTGACAAGAGGACATAAGATATAGAACACAGAACTTGGGCCACAAAATGCTCCACACCCATTCGTAGTTACTTTTCTGTTGTAAAAACAACCTTAAAACTACTCAAGCATTGTCAGTTTATCAGTGAATTAAGGTTTACCAATATTTTGTTATAATGTGGAGAACTGATCAGATGAATTACTGTTTATTGTTACATTTTGTTATGACTACGAGCAGCAAGCTCTTACAATATAAAACTGAGTAAGGATTATAAAATGTGAGTAAGGATTTGTTTTGGTCAATCTTTGTGTTTGTTGATCTGACTAAGGGTGTTCACATTAATGGGAGGTTTAGTTAGATTTTTTTCCATCACAATCTCTTTTGACTTTGTTTATCTATATTTATATACAGATTTCTATATATCTTCTATACATAAACATGCATACCACACAAAATATTTGGATCTTTTCTCCATGATTTCAATAGGTCTGAACAGCCTGCATTTCCACGAATCCGAGCCAATTCAATGAAGGTCGAACATGCACACATCCTTTTGTCTTTTTCAGAACATTCATTATATTCATATGCACATATCTTGATGTAGTCATTTTGAGAAGTACGTCCATAGTCCACAGATGAAAAGTAGTATGAAATTATACTTTTGCAATACTAAAAAACAATTAATGTGAGATATATTTACAAAAATAGCATTACCAGAGAAATAACGACAATGGTAAGCATAGATTATACTAGTACTTTATAAATGAATAGTGTATATTGAAATACAAACTTTAAGAGCCCTTAACCAGTTAACAATCTAGGGGCAGTCCTAAGGATTGTGCACTAGATGACCACATGTAATGGCCTCATATGTCATAAAAACACCCGTTACACTTAAATGACAATACATTTCTGATCGTTTGCTCAACAGCACTGATATTGATGGAAACAACAAACATTGTAAAAGAGATTCCAAATGGTCTATCCAGACCCTGCTGGCACATCTGATGATCCTCTGTTATCCCACCAGACTGTTTCTTAAAGTATTGTGATAATAATAATTAATCTATAAAATGTAATAATAATACAAACTGGAAAAAATGTGTCCAAACACTTTGTACTCCTTTCACTAGACAATAAAAAAAAGCTTCCTGTCCCTAACCCAAAAGTTTAAAAATAACAAGAAAGGAAGCATATTTGGCCCCTTATAAAAGAAACCTATGCATACACTGTTTAATTCTACTTCGGTGGTGTTTTAAGTAGACTTGTGCATTTGTATTCGGGTGAACATGAAAACAAACACGAAGGGTGCATTTTCGTTGTTCAGCCCTAATACCGAACATACGAACATGATGGCAGCAAAGCGTATATGAAGACACACAACACGAAGAATTTTTGTGTTCATCTTGTTTACTAATAAACCAATTGGTTGATGCCAGAGGAGGCCCGTGCAGGCGACCAATAGACTCACTCTCGCTGCCCTTTAACTCCTGATGTCGAACCTACGGATTTCCGCTGACGTTAACCCCTGTGATGCTGCGTACATAACGGGAGCGGGAATCCGTAGGTTCGCAGTCAGGAGTTAAAGACCTTTAACTCTTGTAGAGGGGATACAGGCCAAGTTGCGCCGTCAGTAGTTAAAGGGCCGTGCAAGCGACTCTATTGGTCGCCTGCAGGGGCCTCCTCTGGCATCAACCAATTGGTAAATTCCAAATATCATTAATTTTTAAGGCCTCTGACATAATTGTTTTCAAAATAGTAAAGAAAAACACACTCATTTTCTCAGCTAGCTGCATTTTGTATTCATGTATGAGCCAAATTATCTACTGTAAAAAGCAAAGAATATACAAGTACCTTTATTCCATTTTCATTTGGATCACTGGTTTCAATCTTAGTTTCACCATCCTTTTCAATGATATTACCTTTAATAAATGCCAGCAAGTCTTCTCCTGAGAAGTTAAGTATAATGTTATCATTTAAAGCCTAAAGTATTCAGCTCACCCACGCAAGGCCTGTAATATAGCAAGATGTATTTGCCAATTTGGTTGAAATATCCAACACTGGGATTTCCCGGTGGCCTGGCCGGTCCGGGGTCCGGAGGAACACATAAAGTGGCCTATGCAGTCACACGACTACCAGGGCTACTTTTAACGGGTTCATATCAGCTGCCCCTTGAGCCCGTAGCAACCGTGATTGCGGGGGTCGCAACCACGACTGGGTCCTCCATTCTAGGAGGCCTGGCAAAATTAGATTATTAATGAGTATCTGAATGAGGGAATGAATGAGTATCTGAATGAGGGAATGAATGGGTATATGAATGAGGGAATGAATGAGTATCTGAATGAGGGAATGAATGAGTATCCTAATGAGGGAATGAATGAGTAGCTGAATGATTAAATGAATTAGTGGCTGAATGAGTGAATGAATGAGTATCTGTGAATGAGTGAATGCATTTTTGGTAATAAGTGAATGAGTATGTGTGTGATAGCATAGATGTCTAAGTGGGGGAAGAAGTATGGTGCTCAGAGGCTGTTTGGGGCAAAGATGCCACAGACAAGCTGTTTGGAGCATATGTGCCACAGGGAGGCTGTTTGGGGGCAAAGATGGGTGCTATGCAGGTCTTGTGGATGCAATCTGGATGCCAGGGCTGACATGATACCAAAGGTGAGGGGCTAGCTGGGTTGCATAAATACACAATGTGGGTCTGGCGCAACAGGCAAGGGTGTGGGTGCATTAGGATGACCACATTGGCCATGTTTTCCAGGACACATATAATCTTTACTTATTGCTGACCAGACCAGATAAAATGATGCCCTGCGGGATGTATAGACTGATGGAAGGGAACCAATTAGTCAGATACACATTCCCCATACTTTAGGTCAGCATTCTATCTGGACTGGCCAGCAATATGTAAAAATGATATGTGTCCTGGAAAACATGGTTGATGTGGTCACCTTAGGGGGCATTAATTTACAAGGGGGGCTGGCTGGAGGCATCACATGAAACAATACAAAAGGAGAAGCTGTCTAGTAGGATAAATACACAATGTGGGGCTGTCTGGATGAATAAATATACAACACAGGGCTGGCTGGTGTTATACATATACAATGTCTGGCTGGCTGGAGGGCACAAATACACAACGGGGGGCTGGAGGCATCAATACACAAGGGTAGTTGGCACCATCACATAAATCAATATTAAAGGGAGGGGCAGGCTGTGGGTTATACACAAGGGGGAAAAAACAAAAAAGGGGTGGTCAGAGTCTGTTCTGGTGAGTGTGTTTAAGTGTCAGTGTGGCAGAGCCTGTCCTGGTATGTTTGATCATCCATTTCCTGGCACTTTACTTACTGTAGGAATAAATTGAACTATTTAATTTTTTTATTATCAAGAAATAAAAAGCCCCCCTGAATTTGTGGACCACTTCAGAGGACAAAACTTTCTAGGCTCAGAAGTCAGTGAGTGTAAAAGTAAAGGTATTGTGTTTACTCTATTTCAGTCTGTATATCTTATTAAAAAGGATTTGGCACACTAAATTGTGGCTTCAGGCATCTGAAGCCTGAAATAAAATTACTTTTTTAGTGTACTGATGTCCTCCCTTTACGTAAAAATATATCCTACACTAACAGTCTAGAACTGATGTCATCTTTATCCAATACACATGGATGCCGAGGAGTTAAGATTGTCTATTCTGTCTATTTTATTTATTTCCATAAAAAAGGCTCACCAATAGCCTCAGCACCAGGCCCATAATGTGCTAAACAAACAATGACTTGCGAGACTTGTAAATTGTGTTATAAGTCCCTGGGTAGAGCATCTGGAATGCAAGGTGGGCTGATGCTCAAACAGATTTAAAAATCCAGGGCAAGATTTGCACTCACCAAGTAAAGCTAGTTGTAGTTCAACAGGTCATTATCTCCCTTATCTCAGCTAAAAAAGCTGAGTTGCTACAAACTGCTAAAAAAAATTTCTGTTGTGCTACAGAGCTGGTGTTATGTTGCGAAGTAGAGAAGATACCCTAACTTCAGTGCACTTAAACTCCAGCTGGGTTGTCTATGTGTTGTGTTTACCTTAGAAGACAGGGGTTCTTGGAGATCACCAACATGTTCCAAGAAATAGACATTTGCTACACAAGTTAAAGTTTTACTTTATACTATATATATATATATATACCTGGGCCGCCTTGAGAATCTCCACAAAGACCACACGTGCGATATTTCTTCATGAGGTTTAACTAAAATAAACACAAACTTACTTTAAATTTTAACATAAATTGTTATTTTATACACTACTTGTTTTGTCCCATTTCCCCATTGTATAGTGCTGCAGAATGTGATGGTGTTATATAAAACAATTAATGATAATAAATTATAGGCAATGTCACACCACACAAAAAAAAACACTTACAGATAATAATTGTTTGTAGTCCCATACTAAAGAAATAATATCTCGACGACTGATGAGTTTTGTATACATTCCACATTTTTGAATTCTTAAGATCTTGTTCATATATGGCACACGTATCCTAAATATACAATGGAAAGAGAATTGTTGTGTTAAAAAGTCTGCATTGAGAAAAAACTGATATGCGCAGTGACAAATATATGGAGAACTGGAGAACCTGCCGTGAAGAAAAAGAAGATTTAAGATACACCAACCCAAAAATGTAATGGTACTGCTTTGGATTACATTTCTGTAACATATCTATTTCTGAGCACATAGTTGTAGTTCTTTGTGTAGTACCTGTATTGGGGAGTACCCAATGTTTTACTTCGCACTGTATTGATTATACTTTTCATCCTTTTGTTTTAAATAAAAACTTTCAATTTCCTTTTTATTGCATAGAAAAAACAGGGTTACCTATTAAAAAAATATTATCAAACACATAAATATTATTTGTGTTTGGTACATTAATCCCATGTCTTCATTTTCAGAATAAAAAATAATGAAATATTTTAGCTATTGCATACAGGATGCGTGATACTACAGTAAAATTAATTATCTTGAAGCCCACATCATCCCCTTGTAAAATTATTATGTGTATCATTGTATTATATTATTTCTAAGCGTATCTAAACAAAGGTATAATATTTAGAGGAGAAGCAAACACATGGTCTAAAATTAACTACTAAATACATACTTACTACTATGAAACCAGCTATACTATTAGTACAATGATCATAACAGTAAATATAAGCTATCATTTCTACTTACGTTATGTTGTTCACAGTGATGTTCATGTCACTTATATCAACCTCATTGCCATCAATTTTAATCTTAATTTTCTCAAGATTTCCATATTCATTTCTCTTTGTTTCTATATTAAATTCAGCACCACTCTCAACACAGTGACGACAATAAGACATTGTGCTTTTAGATTTACAGTAGAATATCTGACCATTCAAGCATTTATATGCTCCTTTTCCCCATGTGCCACATTCTCCTAAAAAAGAACATATACTGAATACATAGCATGCAAATGTGATTCTGAAGACTTTTATTTACAGTTGCATTATTATGGTGAAGAATTTCATATAGACTTTTTTTGGCACACGAGAGATGACCACAATACCACTATTAGTTATGTTGTCTACTAGTTCCATAGAATAACGAGCCACAGGCTAACAAGTGTACTACAGTGCTGTGAAAAAGTATTTGCCTGCTTCCCAGTTTCATTTTTCAGGTTATCAAACTAATTTTAATATTACATAAACGCGAGAAAACGTGATTTCATGTATACAAGTAAAATGGCTATCCAACCCTACCTGGTCCTATGTGAAAAAAAGTAAACACCTCCTTAGTTACTAAATCAACCAATTAACCAAATGTGATTGTTAATTTGCTTAAATTGCACCAGACACACAGAGGCATGATTACTGCCAGACCTGTAGAATTGAAACATTAAATAGACATATAACTATGTAACTCTGTAACCTGTCTTGCAAAGTGAAGTAGGCTAAAAGGTCTTTAAAAATCTAACGAAATTCATGAACAGATTAGAAAGTAATTGACATTTTTCAGTCTGAAAAGGGTCAAAATCCCTAATGCCCTGGGACTCCACGGTGAGAAGCATTATCAATAAATACCCCCGCAGAGCCAGTTAAGGCCAGTATTTCACAATTTCACAATATGAAAGAGTATGTGCAAAAAATGGCATCCATGAGAGAGTTGCAAGGCAAAAACCACTGCTGACCAAAATGGTAAAATAGTCTGTTTGAGTTTAAGTAAGAAAAGAAACAAAAAGTTAACTGAGCCTGGAGATCTCCCCGCTTTCAATCTATTACTAACATTTTTTATCTCTAATAATGAAAAGAGTTGATCTAATAATTGTCTTTTATCTTCAGATAACTTTGGTAGTTTCTGAAAAAGTTCTAATTTCCTGATTCAGTATGTCACTATTGTGTGATTTATATAAAGACTTGGGTAATGGTGCCCAATGGCATTAGCATTTGTTGTTATATGTAACTGTGATAGGTTTGCACCTTTTCCCTTATCAGTTTAGAGCCAAGTTTTATTATTAAATATCTCATAAAAAATAACGTGTTGTATCTGGGACTTCTCCATTGTCATTCTGATCTAAAAAATATTTGCTTTAGAAATAAGTTCATCTATGTTAAAGGTTGTAAAAGATTTTTACATATTCTCTATATGCTATGATTTTATATTCTGAATTCTTTTTAACCAAGTAGTAGGACAGAGCTCTGAGTTAATAATAAAATGAAAAGTTGGAAGTTCTTTTCAGAAAAAATCTATACAAGAGTAAGATTGTTGTATCCTCCAGCAATCGGCCAGGGAATTTCTAGCTAGGGAATGTTGAGGGTCACATATTTTGTTAATGTTATTATTTCTGTCTGTCTTAGAATCTGCTAAACAATTGGAGTCGCTACCCGCTATCAATATACCAGTCAGTTTTGGTAAGGTTATTAAGAAAATGTAAAGGGGATTGGTTCAGGGGGTAAATATTTAAAAGAGTGTAGGTGATGGCATTAAATTTTGTAAAAGGAAAAAAAAAATAGCCATTATAAATAATTAATTCTAGTTTATATCTACACCGAAACTCAAACAAAATTATTTATGCTTGATTCAGTTTAGTAAGTGAGCACTTTAGAATCACCACTAAGGAACAGAAATAACTTAAATTAATGTAAATTAAAGTACTTTAATTTCATGGCCATTTCTTATTATTAAAAAAATGATAATCGTAATAATAGAAATAATCTACTAATAACAGTGGAAATAAATAAGTAATTGACAATTATTATAGTCTCGATGACCAAATAATTGAAATTTTAATAAAGACAGGAGGCAAATATTTTCCTTTATTGTCACCATAGCAGCAAAGATAACAATAGAAAACAATCTGAACCAATCAATATAAAGATTCAACAGAATATAGCTGTATGAAGCTCCTCCTTCCTCCTCTTTCTGTATGCGAACCATAGCCGGGAACACAAGAAACTTGAATGGAAACTTAAGATCCTGGGGTCAACCAACAGTAAATAATGACCTGATCCAGGGAAGGAATCCTCAAAGGAACTCAGACTGGAACAAAGAAAGAGAGATGCATAACAGCAACTGCGTATGAAAACCCTATAAAGATTATATAATAAAAACAATTCAGACATATAAGACCCTGTAACAAAAGGGAGGCAGGAGCCTCCTGTCTTTATTAAAATTCCAATTATTCAGTCACCGAGACTAAAATAATTGGCAATTATAAGGCAAGACAGGAGGCTCATATTTGCAATTGTAACGTTAAAAAAAACAAAGGTAAAACTGCGGAGGATAAAGGTCTGAAATAAAAGGTGCGGAAAGTAGAGGTGCCTGATCAATCAGGCGTTCTAAGAATATCGGCTAACGAACCACCACCCAAAATTGCACTAGAAGCTGCAACAACAGAGTGTGCTCCAAAATGCCTATCGATTCTCACTAGAGAAAGAAACCATCTACTCCATCTAGCCAAATTAGTTGACAAAACTGGGTGAAAAGGCTTAGAATAAGAAAGTATGAGCTATGAATTTGAAACCGAATGATGAGAAGCTGTAATAGTTAAATATGAACAGAGACATCTGGCAACACAAATCTTAGGATAGTCATCAAAATATGGGTAAGAAACGGACGTAGAAGCAGTTTTTGTCTTCTTCTAATCTTGAGTTCCACTCCCTATGGAGTGAAGAAAATGGCATCATCCTCTAAAGCCCGGACATCAGAAACGCTACGAGAAGAAAGCAAAGGAACATTGATATTTTAGCAGATAATTGTTTCAAAGACGATGTATAGTTGTCCGGCCAATTGCGCAAAAAATCTAGCGTTACTGCCACATCTCAGAAGGCGTTGTAATGGGAAGCTGGAGATCTACAAAGCAATCCTTTTTTAGATCCAATATGACCACTGGAAATAGTGGAATGAAAACAATTAAAAGATTTAAGGATACTGGGTGCCCAGGAATTTCAGAGCAAACTTCTAGTGTCTAGATCAAGGACTGGGATTACCCGAAATTGTCCAGGCAACTAAAGGGAGTCAGCCATCGAGGATAAGCGGATTAAACTGACCTTCTGGACCTACTTAGAGAGAGGTAAAAATAGGGAGCACCAGAGGATTCTGAACCGATAGCTCCAACAATGGTTGCGAGTGCTATAGAACCGCCATTGTCTGGGAGTTGATTAGGTGCTGAATGACCCTGGGAATGAGTGTGAAAGGGGATAACTCATAAGCAAGAGCGAGATGTTGCGGTCAAAGCAGAACTGATATAGTTGATTAGTCAGCTGACCGATTAAGAGGCCTCAATCTAACCACTTTTTGGCTAAACAGAGGATAGCAAAAGAATCTGCAATAAGCTCCAAGTAATTGATGTGCAGATTATGATCTTGTAATGGCCTTCTGTGGCCTCTCTAGAAGATACCAATCCCCATCCTAACATGCTGGCGTCGCATTCCAAAATGAAGTCCAGTTGGGTCCCGAAAATTGCTTTACCATTCTATGTCTGCACTTGAGGAAGCCACCAGCACAGTTCTTGGTGTACCTGGTCAACAAGATGGACTAGCTGATCATAGGATGGGAAACATCTCAGATAATTGGCTTTGAGGCATTGTAGTGCAGTAATAAAGGGGGCCAGGATGGAGGATGACAGAAGGCCCACCACTCTTGCTAACCTTCAAATCTGTAGATAAAGTAAAAAGTGAATCTCTTTCTTGATGGCCACAGCCTTTGAGGGTGGTAGACGGAGAAAAGCTGACACCGAATCGATCTCGGGACCCAAAAACCGTATATTCTGAGTAGGGGAGAGTTCTGACTTTTGGACGTTGACTAAGAAGCCCAATTGATGGAGTGTTTACGCTACAGGATTTTGTGAGAACAGAAGGATATCGTTAAGGTAAGGGATGGATCGAAGTCAGAAGAAAGCCATCACCGGTTTGAGGAGTTTGGTTAAGCACCAAGGGCCAGAACAGAGTTCGAAGGACAGACATTTAGACTGCCAGTGCTGACAACCCCATCGAAACTGAAGAAACTTCCGATGATCTGGATGAATGGGACCGGTCAAATAAGCATCCTTTGTATCTAGTCTTGTGAACCAGCCTCTCTGTTTCATAAGATCACAAAGAAGATGAATTCATGCCATCTTGAAATGATAGTAAGTAACAGACTTGTTGAGGATGCGCAGGTTGATGACCCGGCACAAATCCTCTAGAGATCCGACCCTTCGATCGCTGGATGAGTTTTTGCATGGATGACTTGGCCTTTCACCATGAAGCCAATGTTGACACATAGCATCTCAGCACCTTAACAAAAGATTACCCAAATAGAGGAAGTGCCACCTTTCTTCTTTCAGTTGAAAGGGATACTTTGGCATTGGCTAGTAGACAAATTACTTGGAGAGCCCAACCCCTTATTATATTAGGGTACGAAATTGAGCCTAAAATGCACGGTTGGCCAGCGACAGAGTTTGGGTAATTGGACCCACGATAAACAGCAATATGTTATGGGCTGACTTAAGGCCCTGCGTGGATCTCTTCTATTCCAAGAGAGGAAAGTGACCATATTCAGGTTAAACTCCGTCCCACTCCAGACATGGGCACTCCCATAATTTGTTGTGCACCTCATTATCCAAGGAGCAGAGTAGCCATTTTTGCAAATAGAGGCTGATGTGCTTAGACAGGGCCCTTGGGTGTCGCATGGCACAGGCTGAAATAAAATTGTTTCTGTTGGATCAAACACGGCGTCATCTGCTGCAGGAGGCTGTGGTAAAGGAAAGGCTGTAGCAGTTGCAGCCTGGTGAGGCTCACCCACAATGGACTCGTAGAGAAATCCTCCCTGTATGGGACCAGGGTAAGAGAATGCTCAGAAATCCTCCCTGGATGGGACCAGGGTAAGAGAATGCTCAGACTCATCTGATGATATTGCATGTCATTTTTCTAGGAGTGTAAGGACACCCTCAGTGGTCCTATACAATGCGCTGATTGCGGAAAAGCCTCCTCCAAAGATATCAACTGAGACAGTATCTCCCTTCTAGGGATGCTTTAACCAGTATGTGAATCCTCTGACTCAGGAGGTCGAGAAGTAGCAGCAATCAGAGGTTGGACCATAGACCATGCCATTTTTTCCATGAACTTTTCCATAAAAAATTAGATTCTAACCAAGACATAATGAAGTCTTGGGAGGGATTAGGCATTTCAGCCAAAGTAACCAAATAATAGTAGCTCACCATACTCGTGGTGCAGGATGCTACTGAAACAAAATGTAAAAGGACTTACCTTGTCAACCACAGGAAAACAGAGAAGACTGCAAAAAAAGATATATATGTACGATAAGACAGGGGCTCACCCTGTCAGCAAAAGCCTTACAGGAGCCTGATATTACAAGCATCTATTGGAGTTTTTATCGGAAAGGAACACGGGATGCCACAAGACTGAAATCTAATCACACTCTGGACATTTTTCATTTATTTAAATGTAAGTGCAGAGATTATTTCCTTTTATTAAAGCTATTGGGTTTTACTCACTTTCGTTTCCTATGTTGTGCTCTTCTGGAGTCGATTGCGGTTTATATCATTAAGAACCTCTAATTGTTTGTGGTCTACTTGGAGGAAAGAAGTGGATGGTCATGCTTACCTATTCTGAATACCACATAAACATATCTATGGGCTTGGGAAAGCAACTCTTAGTATAATAGTCTCTCCAGATATTAATTTCACATACCCATATATCAAGTTACATACTACACAATATTATTTTTGTTGTTTGTCGTTTTTAGTTTATCCCTCTGTTTGATCCACATTGTGGAGCACTTGAATAACTACATTTCCATTGATCCAACATAATTTAATATGATTCAATATCAATGGGGTCTACCTATAACTTGACACAAGGGGATCCACTTATATCCAGGTCACGATTGACCACCTCTCTATCTCTATTCTTAAGGATAAATTTCACCATGAACGCTATGGCCAAAAAGAAAAATGAAACACCCAGGATGGCAATCTGGGACATATCCACTGTTCACTGGTCAGTGTCCAGCATGGAACATCAGAAGGAGTGATAGGCTTGCTTATTATCAAGGGGCTGCTGAACACAAATGGGTGCGAATAAAGAACAAAATCGAGAAATAACCAAGCGCCAATCGCTTCAGTTGATTTATACATGGAGCCAAGAGAGCTTATAGCCTAAACCCTAAAGTATGTAATTGTCATTCAGCTACTGAACGATAATTAATTAGATCTTAACACCTAATGCTCTGTTTCTTTCTCTTTTTTTAATTGGTCTTTATAGCATTACTTTTCTCATTGGAGACTAAATATTTAAATAAGTATCCTCATTCATTAATTTTTTGTTTTTCGTGCTTGTTTTTAGGTGTATAATTAAGTTAAATTAAGTTTTAGTAATATCTAGTAAGGTGTTAATTTATTCATTATTGGATTCAATTCTAACTCCATTATTATTATGGGAAATGTGGCTTTTTCTTTTCAATACCAGAAAATCCTGAAGGAGAATGTCTGGCCATCAGTTCAATGATTCCTAAACACACACGCAAGTCCAGCTCTAAATGGCTAAAAAGAAACAAAATCAAGGTTTTGGAAATTCTTTGTCAAAGTCCAGACTTGAATCCAATTGAGATGCTTTTTAAAATTCTTTTAAAAGGCAGTTCATGCTCGAAAACCCACCAAATTGGCTGAATTCAAATAATTCTTAAAAGATGGGTGGACCAAAATTCCTCCACAGTGATGTAAAAGACTTATCAACAGTTATCGCAAACATTTGATTGCAGTTCTTGCCGCCAAGGGTGGCACAACCGTTTGTTAGGTTTGTGATATTTGTGATCAAAAGTTTGCATACCTTTGGAAAATTGTTAATATATGTACCATTTTTTAAAGAAAACACAAGTGAGCAGGCAAAACACATTTCTTTTATTTCTTATAGGATTCATATTCAACTGTAGGTTATAACAGAATAGCACAATCATAAACATAAAACATGGCAACAAAGAAAAAAATTAAATGACCCCTGTTCAAAAGTCTGCATACCCTTAGCTCTTAATACTGTGTATTGCCCCCCTTTAGCACTAATGACAGTGTGCAGTCATTTGTAATAGTTGTCTATGAGGCCCCAATTTCTTGCAGGTGGAATAGCACATCATGGCAAAACGCCTCCAGGTCATGTAAAGTTATTGGTCGTCTTGCAGGAACAGCACTCCCCAGAGCGTACTTAGGGTCATTGTCGCGCTGGAAAGTCCAAGAGCGTCTCATGCGCAGGTTTTGTGCTGAAGAATGTAAAGTGTATTTTCTGATAACATGCTGCACTCATCTTGCCATCAATTTTCACAAGATTCCCTGTGCCTTTAGAGCTCACAGACCCCCAAAACATCAGTGAGCCACCACATGCTTTACTGTGGGGATGGTATTTTTTTGCTATGGGCTTGTTGACCCATCTCCAAACATAGCACTTATTGTTGTGACCATAAAGCTCTATTTTGGCCTTGTCACTCTAAATTACAGCGTGCCAGAAGCTGTGAGGTGTGTCAAGGTGTTGTCAAGTATATTGTAACTGGGCTTTTTTGGCACGCAGCTCATTTTGTTCAAGTATCATCGTATTGTGCTTCTTGAAACAACCACACGGTCTTTCTCTATAGCAGCCTGTATTTCCCTCAGGTTACTTGTGGGTTTTTCTTTGTATCCCGAACAATTATTCTGGCAGTTGTGGCTAAAATCTTTCCTGATCTACCTGACCTTGGCTCAGTATTAAGAGATCCCTGCATTTTCCACTTCTTAACAAGTGGTTGAACAGTACTGACTGGCACTTTCAAGGCTTTGTATATCTTTTCACATCCTTTTACATCTTTATAAAGTTCCATTACCTTGTTACGCAGGTCTTTTGACAGTTCTTTTCTCCTCCCCATCGCTCAGTATCTACCCTGCTCAGTGGAAAATTAACCTTTAATTGCCATTTTAACCTGTGTGTGTGTCTCATTGTGTGTGTAACAAGGCCAAGCATGTATGTAAACTTTTGATCAGGGCCATTTGGGTGATATCTGTTATCATAATCATTTAAAAAGGAGCCAAACAATTGTGCAATAATAAATGGCTTTATATCACTAGCCTTAAAAGACAATTTCATCAGTCATATTTTAAAAATCAATGCCAATATTTCACAATTTCTGACAGGATATGCAAACATTTGAGCACAACGGTATGTTTTGATCAACTCTTTACTTCCAAAAAATGAAATGTTCATTTAAAAATTGGATTTTATGATTACATGCGTCATCTTTCTCCTATATTAAAATAATATTTCAGTTGGATAATCTGAACAATGCAAATGTCATAAGCAAAAAGGCAAGAAATTCTTTTCACAGCACTCACTAAATATTATGTATGGGGTTGCAAGAGCCTAACATTGGAGTGAAAATGCCTATGAAAATCATCATAAAGTCACAAGCAGTCATTTGACAGACACATAATTTCCATGGCACTAAATAGAGGCAGAATATTTTCCTCAAAAAAAGCATTATTTTTTTGTGAAGCGGTTACTTGCTGCTGTTTTTTTTTTTTTTTTTTTGTGTACGGCTGAACATGTGTACGGCTGAACATGTTCCCCTTACTCTAATCTGGAATTCAGAATTACTATATGGAAAGGCAATCACCTACTTTGTCAATGCGGAAAGTGTGTCTTACTGGTACAGGCTAGTCTGAAAAATTACACAAATTCATGACAAGCAATGATATTTACCAGATGTCCCTGCTTCTGCAGGAGTAGGTGCGGTTGAAGGCTCTGAAACAAAATGGTGTAAACTAATTAGCCCCTTAATGACAAGACTGTTTCTTACGTGTGCACCCACACTCATTATATATTGTTCTTTTCAGGACAAGCAGGGCTTTCTTTAGATACCATTATTTGTATCATATTATCAAATTTACTATAAAAGCACGATAAAATATGGTGATTTTTGTTAAAAAATTACTTCTCACTTTTATTTGAAAGATCTTTTACTCATCCGCAAAACCTAATGAAAAAAATCTGCTAAATAGATGCTACTATTTGTCCTGAGTTTAGAAATACCCAATGTTTTTTTGTTTTTTTCTGCAGGGTATTGGGCAATAATTTCAAGTAGCGTTTTCCTATTTCAAAACTATTTTTCCCCAAATCTGGTAATTCTTTCCCCATGTGCTATTTCGGGTATTTTTGAAGCCGGCCAATGCAATTTACCCCATCAAACCATATATTTTTGAAGACTAGACCCCCCAGGGTATTTGAAATGCTAGTTTTTTAACTCTTTCCATTGCACTAATTCTACCACCAGTCTTTGTCAAACTTTGTGGTAGTCATTTTTTTGCGTTTTTTTTTTTCACATACATTTTACTTCATGTATGAATTAACAAGTCCTGGTAAATGTCACTGTAACACAACACCCCAATATGTGTTCACCATCTCCCGAGTATAGTGATACTACCCATGATGTTGAACTTTATTTGGTGATCCACTGCCCATGCCCTATTTGGTACATCTTTGAGCCCGGCAAATTCAGTGTGCCTTATAAAATCATACATTTTTTAAAACTAGACACCCCAGGGTATTTCAAATGCTGGTATTTTAACTTATCGGCAAAACCTAATGCAGATAAATGCTGGTATTTTAACTCTTTCCATGCACCAATTCTACCACCAGCCTTTGTGAAAGTTTGCAGTAGTATTTTTTGTGTGTATTTTTCCCACACACGTTGTACTTTAGGTATGAATTTACAGCTCCTGGTATATGTCACTGTTACACAACACCCCAATATGTGTTCAGCAACATCTCCTGAGTACAGTTATACCCCACATGCATGGGTTTGTCAGGTTGTTTGGGGGCTAAAAATCCATATTTGGGACATGTGCATTTTTCAAATTGGAAATTAGACATGTGGTCATCCTTTTCTGCACCCGTTTAAAGTCATGGCGGTCCTGGCACGCCAATTGTCGTTAACCGTTTGTTTTCATGTGATGTGCCCATGTCATCAAGGGGTTAACTTTGTCAATGCAGAAAGTGTGACTTGCTCTTACAGGCAAATGTAACATGACACAAATGTATAACAAGTATTAATATTTACCAGAAGACCCTGTTTCTTCTGGAGTAAGTGAAGTTGATGGCTCTGAAACAGAAAAAAAGATGAGTTTTAAAAATATGAATTGTTTCAGTGTAAACATAGAATCGATGCACTATTTACAAAACAAAATTTACTAAAATACCCACTTCCCCTTGCTCTAATCTAGAATTCATAATTACTATGTGTAGTCAATGACTATTTGTCAATGAGGAAAGAAAGCATTGCTCTGACCCTTCTCCGAGTGTTAATTGGGAAATTGTTGGACCCGGCCATTTCAATTTACCCCATCAAATCATTCACTTTTTTAAAGTAGACACCCCAGTGTAACATGCCAGTATTTTAACTCTTTCCATGTGAGAAAATAAAGAACAAATTGTAGGACCCGCTCATAAAAAAAAATATATATATATATAATTTTTTGGCCTTTTTCAAAAACATTTTTTTGGAACTGGAAGGATGCCCTGATGGTGACATCAGTGGGAAATAGTTTTTACATGTTACCAGTTCTGGCTTTTTTTGTATTTATTTTACGCCATCTTGCGAATGGCAAAATCACCATACAGTGTATAGCGGATGTTGACGCCCCGGGGAGGGGCCAGATATGGCCCCTGATGCCGATCTCGGTGTTGCTGAATGCCTTGACATTGAGGCATTACAGCAACACCATTTGGGTGCAGAAAGTGAATGTAGATCGTTTTCTGCACCCGTTTAAAGTCATGGAGGTTCTGGCACGCCAATTGTCGTTAACCGTTTGTTTTCATGGGATGTGCCCATGTCATCAAGGGGTTAACTTTGTCAATGCAGAAAGTGTGACTTGCTCTTACAGGCAAATGTAACATGACACAAATGTATAACAGGTATTAATATTTACCAGAAGGCCCTGTTTCTTCTGGAGTAAGTGGAGTTGATGGCTCTGAAACAGAAAAAAGATGAGTTTTAAAAATATGAATTGTTTCAGTGTAATCATAGAATCGATGCACTATTTACAAAAAAAAATTTACTAAAATACTCACTTCCCCTTGCTCTAATCTAGAATTCATAATTACTATGTGTATTCAATGACCATTTGTCAATGAGGAAAGAAAGCATTGCTCTGACACTGTATGAGAATTGTTAATATTTACTACATCTTGTGGAGTATGTGAGGTTGATGGCGCTGGAGTAAAAAGATTGGTATCGATGAATTGAATGTTATGTCTTTCTCTTACATTAAAATGAATTAATTAATTGGGTAATCTGAAGCATTTAAAGGGTGATAAATAAGCAAAAATACAAGAAATGTAAAAATCTTTTTTTCCCACAGCCATTAAATGGATGCAGAATATTTTTGCCAAAAAAGAAAAAGAGTTACTTTTTTTGTTGTATACGGCTGAACATTTTCCCCTTACTCTAATCTGCAATTAATAATTACTACATGTAAAGGGAATCACCCACTTGGCAATGCAGAAAGTGTGACGTACTCTTACAGGCTAGTGTGAAATATGACAAACATTTATATTTACCAGATGTCCCTGCTTCTTCCAGAGTAGGTGTGGTTGATGGCTCTGAAAAAGATTACGTCTTTTGAAAACAAGTATTCTATAAAAGATAAGTATAACATTTTAAAACTTTATGTAGAAAACAAATTAACTTATTTACTATTTCATTGTAATCATAGAATTGATGCACCAATAGCTTAAGTCTACTGAAATACTTGGTCAAGACCAAACCATAATTATTATTATAATAATTAAAATATTTGATAGTTTGGAATGGAAAACTATTTGTTACTTAGAAAAAAATATTGTATACTCATTATTATATACAGTATGTATTTTTTCAAAATATCATTTTTTTTTCAGTAGAGCTTGTCAAGGGAAAACATGCTACTAGCTTTTGTTTTTTTGGATATGGCTGAACGTTTTCCACTCATTCTTAACTGGAGTTACTACACTTGTAGGCAGTCATTAACTGTGTCAATGTAGAAAGTGTGACTTTCTCTTAGAGGCAAATGTAAGATATGACACAAATGGGTAAAAAGTATTAATATTCACCAGTTGGCTCTGAAACAAAAAAAGATGGGTTTTAAAAATACCTATTGTTTCCGTGTAATTATAGAATAGAAAACATAATCTACTAAAAATACACATTTCCCTTGCTTTAATCTAGAATTCAGAATTACCATGTGTAGGCAATGACCTACCTTGTCAATGAGAAAAGTTTGCTGTTCTCTTACAGGGAAATCTAACTTATCACACAAATTTATGTTTATATTTACCAGATTTTACTTCTGGAGTAGGTGATTCACTCTGAAACAAAGTTTCTGGAGTTGGTTGCTCTGAAACAAAAAGAGTGGTTTGAAATGATTCATTTGATTAATTTGAAATTAAACATGAAAACTGTACAAATATAGATAATCTATTCTTTTTTAATTGTAATCATGGAATCTTTAGCCAAAAAAGTCTACTAAAACTCTTGCTCAAGACCTGAGAATAATTATTATCATTAATTTATTTGATAGCTTTGAATAGGAAACTATTTACTATTTAGGATCATCTATAGCATGCTAATTGTTACTATGATTACTATAAAAAGATGAGTCTTAAAAACAAATATTATATGAAAAATAAATGTGAAATTGGAAACCTTAAAATGTAGAAAATGAATTCATATATATATATATATATATATATATATACTATATATATATATATTTTATAATACATATATATATTGGCTATTTTTAGTTTTTTTGCTACAGTAATTTTTTTACAATGTTATTTTGGTCCCCAACCTTTTTGGCACCGGTTTTGTGGAAAACGATTTTTCCAGGGACCGTGTTTTGGGTTTTATTCAAGTGCATTACATTTATTGTGCATTTTACTTCTATTTCTTATTATTACTAATATATTTACATATATATTAATTAATAATATTTATATTATGTATAATACTCCACTTTAATTCTCTCACTCATTCTTACTTTCATTCAATATTACTTACATTCAATATTCTTACTACCCCCTCTCACTATCTACTCCCTTTACCTCCCTTTTCTCAATATCTACCCCCTCCCACCTTCTTACTATATATCCTCTCCCCACTTTCTCACTATCTACATCCCCTTTGTCACTCCCTACCCCCTTTGTCACTATCTACCCCCTCTCCCCCTTTCTCATAATCTACCCCTTCTCCTCCCCTTCTCACTATCTACCATCTCCCCCTTTGAAGTTCACTTACCGTCCACGAGTCCTATGGTGGGAGCGAGAGGCCTCTGTCTCCCTGCTATGCCGTGGCGCATGCTGCTTCACTGCTGAGCGCCGGAGTATGACGTGATATTCCAGTGCTCAGTATGAAATGCCGGCACTGCAACTGAGAAGAGGGGTGCCGAGCGGTTGCTGAATACTTCATGAGCGACCGCTCGGCGCCCCTCTCTCTCCTCCGTGTCAAAAAAAACAGGTCAGCGTTTGAAGACACTGATTCTGGGATATGTGGTCACCCTATCGTGCGGCCTAGTTGCTTATAGGCCAAGGACCGATACTGGTCCGCGGCCCAGTGGTTGGGGACCCCTGCTCTAGACGTTGCCAAGTGAAAAACATACTAATAGATGCTGTTTTTTTGGATATGGCTGGACATTTTCCCTTTGGCCTAATCTAGAATCAATAATTGCTATGTGTAGGCAATGACTAACATAAAAACAAGAAGCAGAACATTGTTAATGCAAAAAGCATGCTTTGCTCCTACAGACTATTCCAGCATATGACACAAATTTATGGCAAGCGTTAATATTTACCAGAAGGCCCTTCTTCTTCTGGAGTAGGTGAGGTTGTTGGCTCTGAAACAAAAAGATGGATTTTAAAAACAAATATTCTATAAAAGATACGTTTGAAATAAAACATTTAAACGGTGGGAATCTAAATCATCTATTCTTTATGTCATTGTAATCATAGAATTGGTGCAGCATTAGCCAAACAAAGGTTACTAAAACTCTTCCCTAAGACCTGCCTAATTTTTATTATCATTAATTCATTTCATAGCATTTAATGGGAAACTATTTAAAACTTATCACCTATAGTGGATCACCTATAGTGTCCTGAGTATATGATTTATATAGAAATACACATATAAATGTGAAGGCTGATGTATATTAGCCTGTAGTTGTGGGAGGGGCTATGGTTATTTAACCAACGCCTCTCCCTTCCACAGCTACGTTACAGCTCCTAACGTTGCTCTCCCTGCCCCCCTATTCATTTCCTTCCTTTTATTTCCTCTTTTCTCCTCTATCCTTTCTTTCTTTTTTCTGTTTACGGGATGGCCCTCTATAGGCCTACCTGGTACGTCGGTCATGGCACACCTCAGACCGAATGGACCCTCTCTGGGTCTTTGGTTCTTCGTTCCACTAATCCTATTCGTTTGCCCCTCACACAAATAAACATATGTATATATTTACAAAAGTAATTTACAGTGGTTATTGCAGAAAAATACTGTAACTTGCTAATTTAGTTTTTTGGTATCGCTGAACATTTTGCCGCTGCTCCTATCTGCAGTTAACATTTACATGTGTAGGCAATTACCTACTTTGTCAATGCAGAATGTTTGCTTGCTCTTACTGGCAAATGTAACATATAAGACAACTGCATGACTAGCATGACTTAATATATACCAGATGGCCCTGCTTCTTCTGGTGTAGGAGGAGCTGATGACGCTGAAAGAAAAATGTGAAATTAGAAAAATTTGTGCATCTGGATTTCACAGTTACTATATTTGTAAGCAATCACCTACTTTGTCAATGCAGAAAGTGCTCTTATGGGTAAATGTAACATATGACACAAAGTTATGACAAGCATTAAAATATACCAGATAGCCCTGCTTCTTCTGGAGTAGATTGCTCTGAAAGAAAAAATATTAGTTTTGGAAACAAATATTCTATGAAAGATAAATGTGAAATTTAAAAATAATTTATGTATTCATTGTTTTATTATAATTACAAAATTGTTTTGTTGTAATCATAGACTTGGTTTACCATTAGCCAAGCTCTAGTGAAACACTTACCCAATACCTGACCATAACTATTATTATTATCATTATTAATTTATTTCAAGGATGGGAATGGAAAAAACATTTCTTACTATGGAAACTTTATTGTTTCTTGTGTAAATGATTACTCTGATGTAGGGCTGCAACTAACGATTATAAT
>VKOC01019175.1:0-57286 GCA_009364415.1 Spea multiplicata | reverse complement strand
GGTACTGGAGCAAGGCAGGTACTGGAACAAACAAGGCAGGTACTGGAACAAACAAGGCAGGTACTGGAACAAACAAGGCAGGTACTGGAACCACTCAGGAACCAAACAGGTTGTCCATTGACTTTATCAATGTCAAGGCCCAGACTGCAGGGCTGGGCAGGCTTATAAAGGCTGTGATAATCAGGTAAGCAACTGCAGCTGGACCTGATAATAGGTTGGAGTGGTTCTGAATGGCAAGGGCGGCCACTAGTGGCTGGAAACTTAGAATAAATGATGCAATGTATCAACAAGTCCAGCCTGCGCATGGTGAATCGTTACAGCAATCTTCATTGATTGATTATGGCTAATGGAGGCAATTTACATAAACTTCCCCCAAATGTTCGAGGTGGTAAAGCTTGAAAATGCACATAAAAAATAAGTGACACAAGCAATATTCCGTACAGAAATTCTTCTTTGATTACTACATGGACTATGATCATTTTATTAAACAATATAACCAATTATGTAATTCAAATCATCAGCTTCTCATCCAATAACATTGGGTGATAATGAGCTTTAATGAGCATTAGATAATCGTAACATGCCTCTGTTAATTTTATTTATAATGGCTTTAGAACTGTGTTTTTTGTTTCCCTTGGGGGATATCTAAGTTATCACATGCTTCTTTAATCTGAAAGTAACAAAATATCAACACAAGTTTTCTCTGTTGATTGTGTCCCTGGATATATTGCCATTTTGACATCTTGGGGAGCAAATTCAGCCTCTTACTGATATGATTACTTTATTCTCTCGCTACAAAATGTCTGGCATGATCCAGGCACTGCCAGTTGGTTTTACCGCAATGCACATAACCCATTCTCACACATTTTCCCTCTTATACCAAAACTCATACAAAAAAAGACAATAATAGAGTTTTTTTTATTTATTTATCAGCGACCAACTGCGACACACCATTTTTATGGTGTGGAGGGGATAGCCCCCAATTTCTTAGCTCCGTGTTCGCTTAAAATCAACAAATACCAGTCCCACTTGAGGGACACCATCTATATTGTTGGCATGTACTGTGTTTTTCCCACCAGCCGTAAACTGCACCAACCACCCAGCTTCCCATTGGGACCCTGTCCGCAGTAAAGACCCACACCATACACTCTAACCAACATGGTCCCATGTCTGAGATTGACACCCTGCAACTTACAACAAGGCTAAAACATATAACTTGCTAAAACAACGAGAAGGGTGGGAGGGAAATGCCTCTGCTGACAAGTCTCTTTGTAGAAATACAGGTGAATTAATTTCCACCACACCCTCATATAACCATATATATATATATCTAGTTTAGTTGTATTTTTCTATTGTTATTATAAACCCACCTATAATATCACTCGAACCTGCCCCACTGTCACCCACACTACTTTTCTGGGGTATTACAAGGGACATTCTTACTCCCCCTCCCATAAAGGGTCACCAAAAGAGCAGCCTTGCTTCTTTTCCAAATTCAGGCCGGATCATGGCGCCCTTCCTCCTATCCTGCCTTGTTCAGGGTCTTTCTTTCTTCTTATTTTTGCAGTTTTATGAATCCTGATCAGTGAAGCACCTTTAATGTGCAGCTATATCAACTTTTTATGTATAGAGTGATAAAACACCATATAAATTATAACTACAGCAAAATATCAAGTGTTACAAAATCCGGAATTTCTAATTGACAATGTGCTTGCAATGTATGTAAAATATTTTCATTTTGTAACCTAATAGCTCATTTTTCAGATAATTCATATTGTTAATGTTAATGTATTTTGTGGATATTAAACATTTAATGTTAAAGAAACAAAAAGGCCAGAATGATTAACCGCAAGCTTAATATTCAACACTCATCTATTTTTTAAGAGTTCATTCATTGTCATTTTATCTTTATTTGAACAATTATTTCGATACATCAAGAGTCAGCATTTTATTACAATTTGTAGAGTACATTTTAATATATTCTCTCAGCTAAACTTTCAGAAACTGTAAGTACCATATTATTTTAGACTGGAATTTTACTTTCATACTCATGCTTTATGGCTTGATAAGAGCAATTTACCCTCAAAATAACTATTTAACTATTATTTGATGGAGACAATTTGTTCCCAAAGCCCAGATTCTATCATGAAATAAAGTAATTGCTTTTACTGTCATGTCAAGGTATCTGGGAAGTAATAACGATTAAAAGTTTCTTAATTTTATTATTATTCTTGGCAGTTATCTCTATATTGTGGAAAAGTTGGAGAAGTATAGAAACTTTTGATTTTCTATGGCATGTCTTACTTCTTTTGCAAAAGATAAAATCCAATTTCTACTGGTCTCTGATTTAAGTGTAAATGGCAGTATATAATTTAAGAATCAATCTATTCGCTAATTTTACTTTTTTACAGTGAATACCAAATTCTAGATGTTGTACGCTCCAGATAACTTCTCCAACCAATTTAACTTTTACACCACAGTAATTCTATTTGATAAGTGTCTGTTCTCATCAAGAGATTACACTAGATCTTGAATTTTTAAAAAGAAAGGACAGGTGTGCTGTCATTTTTCCAGAACTTATACCGTATTTGCCAGAATATAGACAAAAGTGGGGGTGCGGCCACTGTTCCCTCTTAGCTGTGCGCTTGTGGGCGCGCACATAACTTTTTGAGGGAGCGCACACGTTCTAACATTGTGCGCACAGTACCTAACGGGGAGCTGGGGGGGGCGGGCAGTCCGTCCAGGGTGACGCTGGCACTCCTCCAGAGATGGACAGTAATGTCCGCTGCTGGAGGAGCAAGCTCGGTTGGGGAGATCAAAAATCTCACCCCAACCGGCTTAAAATCAATCAAGGGAGCGGGAGGTCTGTTAATACACACCTCCGATCCTGCTCCCTTGCTATGCGCGCGGCAACTGATGCTGTGCGTCGGGATTTGATGTCAGATCCCGGCACACAGCACTGAAGCCACGCCCACCTTCTTTACTGGACCGGAAGGACAGGACAGAAGAAGAAGAGTCAAGAGGAAGAACGAAGAGGAGGAGGAAAAGTAACTAACAGAGGAAAGGTAGGAAAACATTATGTATATGTATATATATGTATATGTATTTATATATATGTGTGTATATATGTGTGTGTGTATGTATATGTGTGTGTATATATATGTGTATGTATATGTGTGTATATATATATATGTGTATATATATGTTGTGTGTATATATATATATATATGTATATGTTGTGTGTATATATATATTGTATGTTATGTGTGTGTAATTATATGTATGTATGTGTTAGTATATATGTATGTACTGTATTATTGTTGGTGTATATATATATATGCTATGTATAATGTGTTTGTATATATATGTATGTATGTGTGTAGTATAATTATATGTATGTATCGTGTGTGTATATTATGTATTATATGTGTCTAATACTGTATGTATGTATGTTTATGTGTGTGTGTAATATGTATGTATGCTATTATGTGTGTGGTAATATGTATGTATGCATATGTAGTATGTGTATATATATATTTATATATAATATTGTTGTTGGGGGTTTTTGTCCAATTTTGGTGTGTTATTTTTAATAAAGTGGGGTTTTTTTAAAGGGGGGGTCATTTTCAGTTTCGGTCAAGTGATAGCTGAATTTTCGGTCCAGAATTTTCATTTTGGTGCATCCCTATATACTAAGCCAGACACTGAAGCAGTAGGCCTACACCACATCAATGTTTGGCTTAGTATATAGTGATAGGGGTTATGCTACATTATTGGCAATGTCTGGCTCAATGTATAGTGATAGGTGTTGTGCTGTGCCTCAGTATATAGTGATAGGTGATATGCTGTACCCCAGTCAATGTGTGCCTCAGTATATAGTGATAGGTGATATGCTGTACCCAGTCAATGTGTGCTCAGTATATAGTGATAGGTGTTATGCTGTACCCCTGTCAATGGTATGCAGTTTTTCCCAATAAAAAAAAATAGTAATATATATATATTGATCCTTTCTGCAGCCCGGAGCCCCCGCTCATGATTCGCTCATAATTAATTTTTGGGGTAAGAATTTCACCTTTAGAATAGACCATGGAGTCAAAAGGGTTGGAAATATATAACTCCACCCCCTTGCAATGTGATTTTTTTTTTCACCTCCACCAACTTTATATGGACTGTAGAAGCATATTGTGCGCACAAAATTTTGGCTCTGTGAAAAATTTTGCACAACAGAAATTTTCTGCGCACATCACCCAAGAAAAATTAGAGGGAACATTGGGTGTGGCCTATATTCGGGGTTTAGCGCAGGAATGCACAATTTGTGTCGCCCGACGCCTGGGACATGCAGTTCCAGGTGCCGGGCAGGCAGGATGGTTAGGGGACCTGCATCCTACTCTTCGGATGGAATTTGGTGTCTTTTTTAAATTTGGAAAGTAAATTTGAGGGCCAAAATGTGTCTCTTTCTGTCCCCAGTCCTGTCTGTCCATGCCTATTTTCTTTTACCAGACAGCACTCCCATGTTTTGTCCACCTATGTTTACAATACTTAAACTCCTGAAACCTCCTGAACACTGCTACCCTCTGTTGACCATGGTGCATTTGCTTGCTAAGTAGACAAATTTTCCAGTACAGCTTAGCTTCCCCACTCAATATTTGCAATAAGAACACTGTACATAAAGAAGGGCCTTTGGGGTGTAGGCTGACTGTTAACGAAATAGCCACATCACACAAAAATTAGAACACAGGAACAGTCTATAAAAGCTTTGACATCCTGAAACTCCTCCTCTTTCTTTGCTGCTTAATCTCCAGGTGAGAACATTCCATTATACATATATATATCTATATATATTCTTATATATTTCTTATATATTCTTATTTTGATTACTGGCTTGTCTATTTTAGTCTATCTTTTTTTGTCTGATTTTTCTGTTTCTTATCTGTAGTTACGTGACCTTGGGGTCCTTCGTGTGCGTCCACCTCCGTTGTTCCACCCCGGCCCCGCGTGTGGGCTCTACTTCCAGCCGCGTGGCACTCTTTCCTACATTCTTGCTTAAATTGTGGGTGACCCCTTCTGGCCTGGCCGAACCCCTGCCACCTACTCCTAAGGGTGAACCCCTGCCGCTTACTACTCAGGGTGAACCTCCTGCCGCCACCATACAGGTGAACCCCTGTTTTTTAATGAGGTCCAACACAGCCTTCTCCTGGCCTTGGGCTCTTGGGACACTCTTCCAGGTGCATGACACTTGTTGTTAGGGGTGACCCCCTCCTCCCTTACTTCTGACTATACAGGTGATCCCCGTTTTTTGCCCAGTATTAGGGCCTTTCTTTTACTCACTCCGTTTATTTTGGGTTCTTTCATATAGACACATTCGGAGTGAAATGGCTAACGATTCCCAGAATCAACTTCCTGCCGCCGTCCAGGCCTGGCTCCGCTCTGCCCTGGTTGCGTCTCTCCCTGCCACCCTAGAGGAGCTCCACAACATTGGCACCAATGACATAGTAAGAGGAAGATGGAGTGTCCTAAAAGGTAATTTTAGGGACTTGGGTAGTAAGATTAAGAAAAGGACCTCCAAGGTAGTATTCTCAGAGATACTACCTGTGCCATGCGCTACACCAGAAAGGCAGCGGGAGATTAGGCAGCTAAATGCATGGCTGAAGTCTTGGTGTAAGGAGGAGGGCTTTGGGTTCTTAGAGCACTGGGCTGATTTTGCTTTGGGGTACAATCTCTATAGTCGTGATGGATTGCACCTAAATGCAAGAGGGTCCAATGTGCTTGGGGAGAGAATGGTTAGACGGTTGGAGGAGATTTTAAACTAGGAATGGGGGGGGAGGGAATAAATACCGGGTTAGACAGTATAGAAAGGGAAGGCGATTTACTTAGTAACCAGGTGGGTGGATCTGGGGGCTTGGTCTATAAAGATAATAGGGAGAAGCATATATTTTGCCCCCCAAAGCAAGGACAGAAAGTGATTGCAGCATCGGTGTTAAATGACAAGCTAAAGGTCATGTCTACAAATGCTCGCAGTTTAGGGAATAAGATCCATGAACTTGTAACAGTTGTGGCAACTGAGAATGTTGATATAGTGGCTGTTACTGAGACATGGTATAATGAGAAAAATGACTGGGACATATCAATACCGGGGTACTCTTTATATAGAAAAGATAGAAAGGGCAGGAAAGGGGGAGGGGTGGCCCTATATGTGAAAAATAACATAAAATCTAACTTAATACAAGTTGGTGAGGAGAACTTAGAGTCGGTTTGGGTTACAGTACAATTTGGCAAAAGTAAAGTAACTCGCATAGGTGTGATTTATAGACCCCCAGGACAAGTAGAAGAACTCGATAATCTACTAGTGGAGGAAATGGCTAAAATGACAGTGAAGGGGGATGTTATAATCATGGGTGACTTTAATCTCCCTGATGTGAACTGGAAAACGAAAGTAGCTGGTTGTACCAGGAGTGCGGATATTCTAAACTCCTTATTGGGATTATCTTTAAAACAGGTGGTTGAGGAACCAACTCGTAAGGAGGCCATATTGGATTTAGTGTTCACAAATGGAGATTTGTTAACAGATATTTCTGTAGGTGAAAGTTTGGGATCTAGTGATCATCAGTCTGTGTGGTTTAATATACGAACAGTGACTGAGTCACACCACACAAAAACAAAAGTTTTAGATTTTAGAAAAGCTGACTTTTCTAAAATGAGAAAATGTATAGAGGAGTCATTATCAGACTGGCACAATTTAAATTGCGTTCAGGAGAAATGGGATTTTGTAAAAGCTGTTTGTTTTAAGATAACAGAAAATTGTATTAGGCTGGTCAGTAAGAGTAAAAAATTAAGGAAACCGCTGTGGTACTCTGCAGAAGTGGCCAAATTCGTGAAAGACAAGAAGTTAGCCTTTAGTAGATACAAAAATACCCAAAGTGAGGAAGATAGACAGATCTATAAAATTAGGCAGAAAGAGGCAAAGAAAGTTATAAAAACTGCCAAATCACAGGCAGAAGAGCGAATTGCCCTATCAGTAAAAAATGGAGATAAAACATTTTTTAGATATATAAATGAGAAAAGGAAAGTTAAACAAGGATTAGTTAGACTAAAAACAAAAGGCATATATGTAGAAGAGGATAAAGGTTTAGCTGACTGCCTCAATGAATATTTCTGTTCAGTTTTTACAGATGAGAATGATGGAATGGGACCTCAGTTGGGAAAAAAGACTGAATCATTTGAAATATGTGAGTTTATCGAGGCGGAGGTTCTACTTCAGTTGTCTAAGGTAAAGACAAATAAGTCGATGGGGCCTGATGGGATACACCCCAAGTTATTAAAAGAGCTTGGGGGTGTACTAGCAAAACCGTTAACTGATATATTTAACGAATCATTGGTAACGGGAGTTGTCCCTGGGGATTGGAAAGTAGCGAATGTTGTGCCTATACACAAAAAAGGCAGTAGGGAGGAGTCGGGCAACTACAGGCCAGTTAGTCTTACATCTGTAGTGGGAAAATTAATGGAAACTATGTTAAAGGAAAGGATTGTTGAACATCTGAAGTCACATGGATTTCAAGATCAAAAACAACATGGGTTTTCCTCAGGAAGATCTTGCCAAACAAATCTCATTGATTTTTTTGATTGGGTGACTAAAGTAATTGATCAAGGTGGTGCAGTAGACATTGCGTATCTGGATTTCAGTAAGGCCTTTGACTCTGTCCCACATAGAAGACTTTTAAATAAACTGCAATCTCTGGGTTTAGATCCCAATGTTGTTGAATGGATTAAGGAGTGGCTGAGTGACAGAAAACAGAGGGTTGTAGTCAATGGCGTATATTCATTGTTACCAGTGGGATACCTCAGGGATCTGTACTTGGACCCATTCTCTTTAATATTTTCATTAGTGATATTGCAGATGGTGTTGATGGAAAGGTATGTTTATTTGCTGACGACACAAAAATTTGCAACAGGGTTGATGTTCCTGGAGGAAGAAGCCAAATGGCAAACGATCTAGGTAAGCTGGAAAAATGGTCAGAACTGTGGCAATTGGCATTTAATGTGGATAAATGCAAAGTAATGCACCTGGGGCATAAAAACCCAAGGGCAGAGTATAGAATATTTGGTACTGTCCTAACCTCAACGTGTGAGGAAAGGGATTTAGGGGTAATTATTTCTGAGGATTTAAAGGTAGGCAGACAATGCAGTAATGCTAGCAGAATGCTTGGTTGTATAGGGAGAGGTATTAGCAGTAGAAAGAGGGAAGTGCTCATGCCACTGTACAGATCACTGGTGAGACCTCACTTGGAGTATTGTGTACAGTACTGGAGACCATATCTCCAGAAGGATATAGATATGTTGGAGAAAGTGCAGAGAAGGGCTACTAAAATGGTTTATGGATTACAAAATAAACCTTACCAGGACAGGTTAAAGGATCTTAACCTATATTGCCTGGAAAAAAGACGGGACAGGGGGATATGATAGAAACATTTAAATACTTAAAGGGAATCAACGAAGTAAAGGAAGAAAGTTTATTTAAAAGGAGAAATAAAACCGCAACAAGAGGACACAAGCATAAACTAGAGGGGCAAAGGTTTAATGGTAACATCAGAAAATATTACTTTACGGAAAGGGTAGTGGATGCATGGAATAGCCTCCCAGTGGAAGTGGTAGATGTTAATACAGTAAAGTCCTTTAAGCAAGCATGGGATAGGCATAATGCCAAGCTAGATATAGGATAAGGGCAAGTACTAAAGGAGAGTACTCAGAGGTTGGGCAGACTGGATGGGCCTTCTGGTTCTTATCTGCCGTCACTTTCTATGTTTCTATGTTTCTCCAATCTTCTTGCCCGGCTCAACCTCTCATCTCTCCTACTGGAGTTGACGATTCAGACAGCTGGCTGTTCATCTTCTCCCCCGGGCACGGCAGCCTGGGACGAGCCGCCCTCCACTTCAGGAAAGGGCAAAGCACCGCTGAAGACCCTGCGCCACCCTCGCTCCTCCGAGTGGACACCTTCGGCCCACATGTCAGGGAACTGGGTCCATACAGACGACTGTAATGACCCAGCACGCACAAAGACAGAGTTCAGGAGGTATTGCGCAGTAGTGGAGTTGGACAGGGCCTGATGCAGGGTGACTGCACTCTCCCAGGAGGGCATCTAGGGTTGAGCAGCCACATACCAGCACTCTGACAACGCAGCAGATGATGTCCAAAACAAAGCAGAGCTAAACCTGGCTGGATGTGGAAATCCGAACGTGAAGCTATCCTGCAGGCACCCTGGAGCAGGCATGAGACATAGCAGTAGAATCATGTCAGGGTGCTGCAGACTGGGATTATGGAAGCTAAACACTGTATATAATGCAAACACAGCTGACAAGGGGGGCAGAGCGAGAAAGAGACAGAGAGACCAAGCAAGAAACATAACCAGACAAGGCATACATAATACAGGGCACAACATGGAACAAGACAGGAAACCCTGCTGCCGGGGATACAAGACAGGACACCCCACTGCCGGGGATACAAGACAGGACACCCCACTGCGATACAAGACAGGACACCCCGCTGCTGGGGATACAAGACAGGACACCCCGCTGCCGGGGATACAAGACAGGACACCCCTCTACCGGGGATACAGGTTACATCAGACTGACACACATAAATACAGGAACTAGCCTAGGACTGTATGATAACTATTGGAGATTCCGTCACATCTTATGGCCATACTATGCTTAGCCCACCACTACGCCAAAGTACTCCAATGAAGGTGAGTCTTAACGCTAAAGCCTGCTTAATGAATTACTAATAAACTAAACATTGAATCCAACCACAGAACCGAGAAGGACATACTTTTAGACTGCAGACTGAGGCAAACAGAACAAATGGGTGTGACACACCTTATAAAGGAAACAGGAGCTGAAGCAAAGAGCAGAACTAGATTCCAGAAATCAGAGGTACAGAACAGAGCATATGGAAATCCAGGAATGGATCAAGCTAAACAAGGGAACAGAGGCAAGGCAGGGAAAAACAGAGAAATGAAGCTCTGCAGCCTGGATGGACCCTGACACATATTGCAGAGTTTCTGAGAGTTTGCTTCGCCGCCCCTTGGATAAAGAGGTCAGACAACGACTCCGTTCAGAGTGTCCTCGGCCCACCGTTCGGCATAAGGTTCTGAATATCCCCGAATTCGACCAGACTTTCATCACGTTCCTCACCAAGAACGGCAAAGACCCTCGTAAGGGCATTGAACTTGGCTCACGCTCGGCGCAAGATAAACTTTTGGATGTCTCGGGCCCCTTGACACAGGTTTTCCAAATGGCCGACGAAGCCATAGCTGACAGCTCTCCTTTGGATACGCATCTGGTCCGCGAATTGACTCAGAGGGCTCTATGTCTGCTGGGCAACCCCAATTGCGCTATTTCCTCGGAGCGACGCAAAGCGGCTTTGTTCAAACTGGATGAGCTCGCACCCAAGGTGCTGGGAGCTGATGCCAAGAAGTTCATCAAAGACCTCAGTCAACATGTTCACCTCTCTCACCAAGGCGCAGACCAACATGAGACGGTTCTTCCGCATGGGGAACCGTTTTTCCTCCAGAGCTGGTCGGCAGAGGGGTCGTGCCGTCAGCAGATCTGCCTCATTTGGCACTAGACCCCGATTTCCGGACTCCTGCACCGCCTACCGGTCTCAGCACCGGCTCCCATTCTCCAGAGGTGGAACCAGAGGCAGAGGATATTTGGCCATTTGTGGTAGATCAACCTCAGGTAAGACTCTTCCCTGAGCAGCTGCATGGCTCTACCAGCTAAGGCTCTGCTTTCCGTGTGGATGGCCTTCAGGTCCTGAGTTCGATTCCTGTTGGGGACCCCTCATAATTGCATATTTGATTATTAAAGGGCCCTCCAGCAGCTGAAAATGTGTCTCAATGATCTCTTTGTTGGACGAGGCTTGGCTAGAACTCCACTGGTAGTTGGTACACATGGACGCGTGGAACGGCCGTACCATTTTCGGGTCAAGCCCGGATTTTGTCAGCATCGCGGGAGACATCGGCCACCCCTGGAGCACCCGACACCAAGGGAGAGACCAAAACTTCTCGACGCCGTCGATCGAGGACTTGACCGCCCGCGTCGAGAGGGATACCCTTCACCCCCGGTAGCGGCTGCTCGCGAGCGATGCTGTGCCCGCGAGCACCCGACACCGAGGGAGCGAACGTGATATCTACGTTCCGGACCTTTTACTTTCGGCCTCTGGCTCACGCTGTGTTGGCTTTGATTTTGGGGCATTAAAACTGCAAAATACGAAGCTTCCTGTCTTGTCATAAAATTAGGGATTAATCTGGCCTTGGTGCAGTATTAATCTAAATTTTATTAAAGACAGGAGGCGAGGTTTTTGGTACTCATATAATGCTGTCTGTCTGTTTGCTGTCATGATCGGCCTGCGTTTTGCCTCGTACTGACATGCTGATGTGGATGTGCTCCTTTGCCACGGTGTTCGTTTGGTTTCCTGAGTTTCACCTGAGATGTTGTTTCTTCCGGTCCGGCTAATTCGCAAACAAAGAGGAGGAGTTTCAGGATGTCAAGGCTTTTATAGACTGTTCCTGTATTATGAATGGTTGTTTTTCTTTTTTCTCTGTTAACTGTTTTGCTGCTGGAGGTTAACAGTAAAGAAGGTTTAGAGTCTTTAATAAAATTTAGATTAATACTGCACCAAGGCTAGATTAATCCCTAATTACAACATTACTTTTTTGTGTATGTTTATGTATGTGTAATTTTTGTATCTTTTTTTTTAACCATATCTGGGAGCTGTTCGGGATTCATGGAAGCTTTGCTGTGGCACACCCACTCTCTGCCCACTTCCCCCTCCAACAATAGCATATGTGGCAGTGGGATCACCCATAAGGTCAGCGGAACCACGCACTGACATGATGGGGACCACCCACTGACATCAGTGGGACTTCCTACCCGCATCTTGCAAGGGTGGCTCCGGGTAGCCGGAGCCCGAAAGTTCTTAGGTATATTTACTACAGGAAGACACTGCAGAATATACTAAGAATGAGCGTAACATAAATTAAACAAAAACATGACAATAATAATGGAGTGTAGGTGAAAAATGCACCTAATACATTTTAATTAAACATAATTATCTCTGTGTTGCATATTTTCAAGTATTACTTTGCAGTCATTAATCTTATTAAATTGTTATGTTAGCACCCATTAAATAAGTAATTCTTATTAATTTCACAAGAACCAAGCTATGAATGGTTCTAAAGATAGCATATTTCAATTTATATGTAATGTAAATATCCCCGGCATGGAGGTGGTCTTAGGTGTTCTTATTATGTTTTGTACCTAATAAAAATGTCTTCACATAAAGTGCACATCCTCATTTCTATATTCCCTCCCTCTTCTTTCCCATATCCCTTGTTTGGGAAATATCCCTCTCTATTTCTTTTTTCCACATCTTCCTCTCCCTTTCTTCTTCTCAATTTATTGACCCCCTCATACCACCCCCTGCACACATTATCCCGTGGCACTTTTTAGTTTACTTTTTTGATTGTTTGTTTTTGCTGTCTATAAAGTGGTAGAGATCAGGAAGGTGTTGGGAGAAAAATAAGGGAGATGGAGGGGCAGAGATGATGCTGCAGGGAGCTTCGGCAAGGGAAAGAAACACTTGTCATTGTGAGAATTGAAATGCTGTGTGGAACAGGGACCAATTAGAGCACGGTGCTCTGATTGGACCTTTACTTTAAGCTTCACTCAGTGTGAGCAACAATTCTCACAGTAACATGGATATTATATACAGATGCTTATCTAGGGTATGGCACCTATGGCTCGTGCCATAGGCGCCATTTCAAGGGGGCACCAGTGAGCGCCTTTCATTTTTTCAATTTTTTTTTGATGCGGAGGAGAGAGAGGCACCCCTTATTCTCCTCCACGAGGCCTCTACCTCCGTCCCGGTCCTGGCGCCGGCATTTCATGCTGAGCGCCGTAATACGACATCATATTTCGGCGCCCAGCAGTGAAGCAGCGGGCACCAGCGAGCGGCTTTTAAACGCTGTCTTTTTTTTTTGATGAGGAGGAGAGAGAGGGGCGCCTAGCAATCGTTAGGTTTCCATGTCTTTCTTCCAGGCTATATATGTTAAGATCTTTTAACCTGTCCTGGTAAAGTTTATCATGTAATCCATGAACCATTTTAGTAGACCTTTTCTGAACTTTCTCCATCATATCTATATCCTTCTGGAGATGCGCCGCTTGCGGTCTCCAGTACTGTACACCAGTGATCTGTAAAACGGCATGAGCACTTCCCTCTCTCTACTGCATTGTCTACTTAATTTGTATTTATGGTTTCCTGCCTTTCTTGTGGATAAAAGATCCTGCAAAATAGTTATCAAAAAAGTTACATAGTAGTCACATTATGAAGTAGGTTGAAAAAGGCCAAAAAGTCCTTTAAGTTCAATTTTACCCGATAGAGTCTCAAGATTCTATCTGCTGCTAACAAAAATTAGTAAATGATATCTTCTTTATCTCAATCGTTTTTTGTTTTTTTTTCTGGACATCATAAAATGACCACAAGGGGTTAAATATATTTGCATTTACCTCTTTGTAATGCAACATACCACTTTTCTTGAAGCTGGAGAGGCCTGATTGATATCCTAGTGGTTCTAGGAAATCGTTAGAATATAGTGTGGGTGGAACATGGGATGAATCACAATCCATGCTTTCTTGCAGCAGGGTTTCTAATAAACAACATGGGGAAATATGAAAAGGAGGCTGTAGTATTACAGGTTTAACAGAAGGTGGTCAGTTAAACAAGTGCATTTATGCTATGTTAACAATTGTAACACTCCATATGGCAGCTTTTAAGATATCTATAATAGATGATTTCTTTCCTGTCATCTATGCTGAGATGCTGGAAGGCTATTCCATGCATCCGCTAGCCTCTTGGTAATATAGGATGAAGGAGTGGATAACAATAGTGTGTGTGTAAATAAATGTGTGTTTATATATGTAAAGTTTATAGTAGACTTACCATTATAGTCACCTATAGAGCCCTCAACCCCACTGTTGGTCAGTTAAGGGGCAGGAGTTTGAATTAAATTCTGAAAGGTATGGGAAGCCAGGGGAGGAACTCATATAGTGTGGCACCAAATGAAAAGTGATGGGACAAGAAAATTAGTTTGTCAAAGTATTTCAATGGATTGAAGTCCTGAAAGGAGGTAGAGGGGAGGTCAGTTAGGAGGTTGCAGTAATCCAGATGCGATATCCCAATATAATGAATTAGTATTTTAGCAGTGGTGGGATTTATCAATGACTATATGTGTGAGAGAGAGAGAGAGAGAGAGAGAGAGAGAGAGAGAGAGAGAAAGAAATCTAGTGTAACATAGAGGCTACAAGGTAAATTTGTGGATTTCTCAATATTGATGGAGATCTCATGAACAAAGGATGGAGGAGAGAGTTGAATAATCAGAAGCTTATAGGTATTAAGCTTCAAGTAGTGGGATACAATCTAGGTACAAATTCAAGGATGCAGTTGGTGGAGATGGGGTTATCTGAACTGGGGATTGAGGAGACAAGGGTAGTGGTATGCCATCTAAGATGCATGTCCAGAGATGCAGTTCATAAGGGGAATTAGAAGAGAGGTCAGGAGAGGAATGGTAGATTAGTGTGATCAGTGTAGAGGAGATCAGAGGGAAGAGCGCGAGAGTGAGAAACAATGTTTTTTAAACTGAAATATAAATAATATAATATGAATTAAATAAAAAAATAAATACAATGAGCTCAGTTATGTCATTGTGATGTATAAGATGTATGAGAAATCCCTAAAGAGATCTCTATCCATATTACACTGATTACAATGGAAATACACTTGCAGATAGACCTATCTAGCCCCATGGTACATAAGGATACACTTTTCCCCAAAAATTATAAAAATATGTCAGGAATGTATTATATACATTTAAAAAAAACGATCCCTCAGAGTAAGGACAGAGGAGAAGCAGCAGCAGTAGGGCACTGGGCCTGGGCAGGCAGTCACTAACACACGATAGGCACATGGTCCAGGGCAAAATTGCCTCATTATTTACTGAAAAGTACTGAAATTCAATATTTGATTTCAATAAAGCCATCTGCTACACCAGGTATGGGGAGAGCTGTGTTCTTTGGGGGCTAAGTATGTTGTCTGATCTTGCAGTGTCAGTTAATTTGACTGCTGCTTTGAGGTGCCCCTTGAATGGAAAGCCCCGAAGTGTTCAAGGGTAGGCTGGTACAATGGCTCTCCCTGTCCCACCTGTTTCTGGAAACCAGTCACACTCTATGGGAAGGCTCAGGCCTCACTACACCCTTTGCTCTGGCTGCTGCTACTGCAAATGACAATGAGCAATGAGCATCAATCCCAGCCTCTGCTAAGCTGTCACTGATTGCCTCATACTCCAACCTTTATCAGTGTGTAAATGCTATATATACTTGTTCCTTCCCCCTTGTAAATTCTGATTGGCTAGAGTGAAAAAATCCTACCGGTTGTTGGACCCATTAATTACAGCCATCAATGAGTCAACCCCTTGTTTTTTGGCTACTTCTACCTATCGGTCATTGATCTGTACTTATCGACCCTTACAGTCATCTGATGTTTAATTAAATTTTCACATGATGAACACAAGATCTGACAATATTATATCCACAGTGTCTTTAGCTAAGCTATATCTTGTCCATTACCCAACTGAAGTCCTCCACCCGCTATTACAGCACGCCGCCAAAAATGTAGTAGCTGGTGCAAATCTTTGGTGTATTCTGTAGGATTAGTCCAATCACAAGCAACAACTAAACCAGGTGAAGAAACAGTTTTTCAATTGTGTTATTCCTTTGTGAGGCAGATTTCCAATAATACCACGTCATGATCCCTCAAAACTTATACAGCTGAGTCTACTGATGTGCCATTGGGAGCTACATATATTTCCTATGTAATAAATAATAATAAACATTAAAACCACAAACAAGGTAACGTTAAAACTGTTAGGGAAATTAATAGGATAAAATAGGCAAAGCCAATATTCTATCACATATGCAAATGCTTCAGTGCCTGCATACATCTGTTCATACTCGTGTCACAATAATATGTCCTTGGAAGCAATTATATCACCAAGTCATTTGTCCCCAATACGTCCTTGTCTGCTGCGTTATGTTGAATGGTCAGGTAAGGTCTAGGTATTGGTAGGGTGAGGGTGGGCCTTAATTATTGCCAGTTACCAGTGTAATTTCAGGCTATTGTGCCAATAGTCTGGAGCAATACCAAGAAGTGCATTTAAAGGTATCTCTAATCTGGGCTTTAATAGTGCCAATCAAACTCTCTATGAACCCCTTTCTACTGTTAATAAAACTTCTTACATTGATTTCTTTTTCAAGACTGGCCTCCAGCTAGTCCATTATAATTTTAAACATCAGTTTAGTTTTCAGCAGTGTCAAGGTCGATGAAGTAGCATCTTCTTTAGCACTGCCTTAAAAACTCTTAAGTTGGTTATGATGTCCCTTATAATGATCTGGGACAATTCTTAAAACTGCTCATGTGCTCTGTCACGGACAGGGCTATCGGCCGAGCCGCGACGTGGGAGTACGGGCGTAACAAGGGTCAAACGCCAACCAGACTTCCGGCGCGTTTGGTCACTTTCCCCGCAGGGCACCAAGCAACCACCACCAACCCCAACCAGTCACCCCAAAACTCCCAGTGTAAAACACGCTGCCACCACCAAGAACTTTAAAACCGGGCGTCTTAGGTTACCCAAAAACAATCAGACTGCGATAACTACACAATCCCCAAACTGATATCTATAGTTAACCGCTTAGTAACGTGACGTATCTATATGTATACAAAAGGCTACTTCTAGGCTGAATTCGATTAGAGAACAAAGACAGAACTGATTAAAAATGTTTAATCTGAGTATAAAATGGGTCACAGTGCTGTTACATAAAAATGCATATAAAAAGAGACATAGACTTAGATAGTACAAGTACAAAACAGTATAAAATAAAAGGGATAAAACAGAGTATCATACCACACTTCCTTGGAACCTTGATGTTGTCTCTGTGATGGTAAAAACAGGCTCTCCCCCATTACCAATTGCCCACCTTTTTATCCCCCCTCCCAAGACCACCCTTTTCCTGTTACCTGAGCAAGGAGATGGGAGTAGGGGGTTCAGAACGATGACCTTCTGAAGGCGGGGTTATATCTGTTCAACTTTGGTCTGGGATCAGAAAATATGTAATATGACGCCGGCCGAGCTTGGCATAATTATGACACCAGGATCATCATAATTCTCTGGTCCTAGTGATCATTTTCATACCAAACTCCACACCTGTATCAGTTGGCACAAGGACACATTCGCATAACACTCGCTATGGACATGCCTGCATGGCGTGTTTGGTCTCCCTGAAACCAGCACATCGCAGGCATAATGATGCCATGTATGATGGGGCCCAAAAGTTATGTACTGATCATATTTTGGACATTATACATTTATTAATTGTACCATGTGTCCATTGATACCCTGTCTCCACACCCCTGGGAGATGTAGCCAGGATGTCTGGCCTTTTACTCTTCCACAGGCATCCCTTCCTGTCCCAGGTGACAATACCCAGCATGGGGTAATCAAGTCTTATTTTGGGTTCTGGCTCCAAAAGGAAAGGTGTGAACAAATGTTACTGGACTGAAATCCCTTAACCCATTCAGTGCCAAGCCCCAGTTACTCATGCCATGGCATGACACCTCCCCCTTTAAGATGGTGGACAGAGGGATTCAGCTACAGGCTAATAGATCTGTCCAACATTAACCCTCTATTTCCCCCTGACGAGACAGGCCATCTGCATTTCCATGTAGGCTGCCCTTTTTGTGTTGAACAGAGAAATTATACTGTTGCAGTATAAGACTCCAGCGAAGCAGCTTGCCATTGTTACCCGACACTCTGTCTAGCCAATGCAACGGGTTGTGATCAGTTATGACGGTAAAATCTCGGCCATACAGATATGGCTGCAATTTCTGCAAAGCCCATACCACAGCTAGACACTCCTTCTCTATTACTGCATAGGCCACTTCCCTTGGTAACAGCTTCCTACTAAGATAAAGTATTGGGTGTTCTTCTCCTTTGGAGTTTACCTGACTGAGCACAGCTCCCAGCCCAAAATTAGAAGCATCGGTCTGTACCACAAACCTCCTACTAAAATCAGGGGCCTGGAGGACTGGAGAGTTAGATAATGCTGTCTTTAGGGCAATGAAAGCCTTTTCGCAGTCCTCAGTCCACGTAATTTGCTTTGATATCCTCTTCTTGGTCAAGTCTGTGAGGGGTTTGGCTATCTCACTGTAGTCTGGGACAAATCTGCGATAATACCCCGCTGTCCCCAAAAATGACATGACCTGTTTCTTAGTCTTAGGGACTGGCCAGGCCGTAATGGACTCCACCTTACTGGGTTCAGGGCGTATGGACCCCCCTCCTACTCTGTGTCCCAGATACTGCACCTCTGTCATGCCTATCTGACACTTTTCTGGTTTTATGGTGAGCCCTGCCCCTCTTATTTTCTCTACCACCTTGCGCAAATGAACCAGGTGCTCCTCCCAGGTTTTGCTGAATACAGCAATGTCATCTAAGTATGCCACAGCATATTCCTCGTGGCCTTCCAACAACTGATTAACCAACCGCTGAAAAGTAGCTGGGGCATTTTTCATCCCAAAAGGCATCACGCTAAACTCATACAACCCAAAGGGAGTAATAAAAGCCGACCGCTCCTGGGCTGCTGGGGTCATAGGGATTTGCCAGTACCCTCGGCTCAAGTCCATGATAGTTAAATACTGGGCACCTGCTAGCTGATCAAGCAGTTCATCTATCCTAGGCATGGGGTAAGCATCAAAGGTGGTCACTGCATTTAACCTTCTGTAATCTACACAAAACCTGGTGGATTTATCTTTCTTAGGAACCAGTACTACAGGGGAAGCCCAGGGGCTTTTTGACTTCCTTATTACCCCCATCCCTAACATGTCTTCAATCTCCTTCTGGATGTGGGCCTTTACCTCTGGGGATACCCGGTAGGCTACCTGTCTTAGAGGTGGTTGGTCCCCAGTGTCCACATGGTGGGTGGCTAGTGTGGTTCGTCCTGGCTTTCCGGTGAATGTGTCACTAAAACAGCTTAACATCTGATTTAGCTGCCTCTTCTGTTCAACTGAGAGCTCTGGATTGATCTTTGCATCCTGTAGGGATCCTTCACCGTTTGCTTCCTGTACCAGGTCCAGCAAAGGATCATTACCTAGTTCTTCCTCTGGTGCAGTGCATACACTGAGCACCAAATTCTCTGGGTCATAATAGGCCTTTAACATGTTTATATGGTACTGCCTCTGCCTCTCACCTTTCTCATCAAGTGCTACTACATAAGTGGTGGGGTCTAAACGCTGCAAAATGAGGAAAGGGCCATCCCAGGCAGCCTGCAACTTATTTTGCCGGATGGGGTTCAGAACCATTACCTTTTGTCCCACCTCGTAGACCCGGTCCCGAGCAGTGCGATCATACCAATATTTCTGCCTAGACTGCGCTGCTTTACTTTCTGCCTGCCTTTCCGCAGCTTCTCTTTCTGCCAACCTTTCTTGTCTCTCTGCTTCTCTTTCTGCTTGCCTTTCCGCAGCTTCTCTTTCTGCAGCTTGCTGTTGAATCATCACCTGCATGGCCTCCCGAGGATTTGAAGCCATTAGTTGCCGAAATAAATCCGTTGTGCAGATGTCCATAGCACCTTGAGGGGTACAACCACTGGGCATTCCAACAAGTAGCGCTCCTGCTGTAGTAGGGAGCTCTGTAACGCTTTCGATGTCCGTCTCTGGCTCTACAGTGTGCCTGTCGGTCTCCATAAGGTCAGCAATAAGTTGTTCCTTGCTCTTGCCAAAAGTTTGTAAATTCCTTGCTTGGCACATCAATTCCAGGGCCTCTTTGGGTTGTTTGCGATAAGCCTCCATATTCGGAAATGGTATAGAGAAAGAAAAACAAGAGTAGGGAGGGGAAACTGTTTTGTACTTTATATGTCTCTTTAAATCAGCACTGAGCTCTGTCTTTGGAAATTACACAAAAAGGTATGCAATTTCTTCTAGTGCTTCAGGCGAATCCAGTCAGCACTAAAAACCTCTAAAAGATATATCTATATATCTATTAATATATCTATCTATCCCACCGCTATGCCACCAGTTTGTCACGGACAGGGCTATCGGCCGAGCCGTGACGTGGGAGTATGGGCGTAACAAGGGTCAAACGCCAACCAGACCTCCGGCGCGTTTGGTCACTTTCCCCGCAGGGCACCAAGCAACCACCACCAACCCCAACCAGTCACCCCAAAACTCCCAGTGTAAAACACGCTGCCACCACCAAGAACTTTAAAACCGGGCGTCTTAGGTTACCCAAAAACAATCAGACCGCGATAACTACACAATCCCCAAACTGATATCTATAGTTAACCGCTTAGTAACATGACGTATCTATATGTATACAAAAGGCTACTTCTAGGCTGAATTCGATTAGAGAACAAAGACAGAACTGATTAAAAATGTTTAATCTGAGTATAAAATGGGTCACAGTGCTGTTACATAAAAATGCATATAAAAAGAGACATAGACTTAGATAGTACAAGTACAAAACAGTATAAAATAAAAGGGATAAAACAGAGTATCATACCACACTTCCTTGGAACCTTGATGTTGTCTCTGTGATGGTAAAAACAGGCTCTCCCCCATTACCAATTGCCCACCTTTTTATCCCCCCTCCCAAGACCACCCTTTTCCTGTTACCTGAGCAAGGAGATGGGAGTAGGGGGTTCAGAACGATGACCTTCTGAAGGCGGGGTTATATCTGTTCAACTTTGGTCTGGGATCAGAAAATATGTAATATGACGCCGGCCGAGCTTGGCATAATTATGACACCAGGATCATCATAATTCTCTGGTCCTAGTGATCATTTTCATACCAAACTCCACACCTGTATCAGTTGGCACAAGGACACATTCGCATAACACTCGCTATGGACATGCCTGCATGGCGTGTTTGGTCTCCCTGAAACCAGCACATCGCAGGCATAATGATGCCATGTATGATGGGGCCCAAAAGTTATGTACTGATCATATTTTGGACATTATACATTTATTAATTGTACCATGTGTCCATTGATACCCTGTCTCCACACCCCTGGGAGATGTAGCCAGGATGTCTGGCCTTTTACTCTTCCACAGGCATCCCTTCCTGTCCCAGGTGACAATACCCAGCATGGGGTAATCAAGTCTTATTTTGGGTTCTGGCTCCAAAAGGAAAGGTGTGAACAAATGTTACTGGACTGAAATCCCTTAACCCATTCAGTGCCAAGCCCCAGTTACTCATGCCATGGCATGACATGCTCCCTATAGTAGACCAAAACTGTGCTCCAGAATGGGTAAGTTGTAAACACTGACAAAAAGCAGGAAAATAAGGAAAATATCTGCCTGGGAGTTATAAAGTTTTCGATCTGCTGGAGATAGTAGCACCAGAATCATCTGCATTGGGTAACAAATCCTCTGGAAACTAATCATTTTTATAAAGCCACTCTCAAAGAGAAGGAGAGTTGCAGATGCTGCAAACCGATCATTAAGTTTTAATTTTCTGTACTACAGGGTGGATGTTCAGGGAGTATAGCACTGACAGGTCCTTTGGAATTCTCACCCCAAATTAGCACTTTAAAGTAGAACATACATATAGATATACTTTAGCTTGTTAAAGTAGATTTTTTAAATCTCCCATGTTAAGTCCAGAGTGTCTCAGAGAGATTCTGTTTTCTCACAGGCATATATTTTTTTTAATAGGCATTAATTGAGAAACTCATGATCACACCTCAGCGTTTCAGCAGGGACAACTGTTTGGAAGGATATCCTGCAGCCCACTATAATTTTGGTCAAGAGTTTGATGTCCTGGTTCAATGGGGTGATAGGCCTATAGGACATGAGGGAGTATGGCTTCTTATTTTGCATGTGGATGAGAACTGTGTTGGCTATAGTTAAGGAGTCAATTGGGATCTCCCCTAAAAATATATCATTTAATAAGCCCCTTAAAGTACTTGTGATGTGTGGGCATAGCATCTCAGAAAAAAAAACATCTGGGCCCAGTGTTTTACTATTCCCCAAACTCTTTATAGCATTGGTATATCTCGGTCAGATTGGGCATTATTTAGCTTCGGCAGTCTCAACGTGTGCAGCAAGTCTATACCTTCAGATTGATCGTCTCGGCTGACACTATAGATTGTATGAAAATATTTTCATCGTGTGGACAGAGTCTGCGGAAGGGAGTCAGAAATTTGTAATTTGGTATTGTCCCTGTCTGCTCCGAGCTCGGATGGCTAGTGCCTTTTCTGGCTTGTTCCCACACATTTAATTTTTTGTGCCCTTTTCAGCAGGTGTGTTTTCAATGACTGTTTGGACTGTGTCTATTCCATACTGTTTGGCTCAGAGGGGTCTCAAATGACTGCCTGATACGACTAAGTTTTAGTCATGCATGATATTATATGCCCCTGTATTACAGCTTTCATAATGTCCCAGAATAGTTTAAAAGTATATGTGTAAAAACCAGTGCCCACGTGCCAGTGAGAGCAATAGAAAAAATAGGGTACTTCCCTTCCTTGTTGGCTACACAGCTGCAGCCCTACACAACACTCTCCAAATGTTGAAGTAACAAAACAGATTCCACTTAAGGACGCTCACATAGACCGACCATAAAAAACAAAAAAACAATCCCAAAAAATCGGTGATAGTGTAGAAGTCAACTCAAGCAGATCTACCTGATAAGAAGCCAACCATTACACTCACAATATGTATGTGGTTTTCAAATTTTCACAACACCCTTAAGGGTCTTTATAAATCTCACATATGGAGAAAGACAAAAAGAGACAAAGAGCAAAAAAACATGGGGTGTTACCTTCTTGCAAGTGACAATCCGATCAGATGGGTGTACTGGGAGTGTATACACTTCAGATGTGGATCCCGGGGTGGTTGATGTCTGGTGTCTCTCTACAGCTCCAAGATATAGTATCTTCGGATCCTAAGGTGACTCTACCGGTGTTCTCCAGGGAACACCCCCCGTGACAGGGGAGGGTTGCAGATAAAGTGCAGAAGACAGCTTATATTTTAAAAAATCTACTTTAACAAGCTAAAGTATATCTATATGTATGTTCTACTTTAAAGTGCTAATTTGACAAGCGAAGCCAAGAAAATTAGATGAACTTGACAAGTGAAAGGTTGTATGTGGAGAAGCAGCTTTATTGGATGGTGATCCTGTTTGGGATTTGTAGGCATTTTAAAGATAGGTTGTTGGTTATTCGTGGATTCCTGTAGTGCATGAATTTGATGTTATTAGATGCAGAAAATGATGCATGGGTATTTTGATAAATACACTTGTTTGTGTACTGTAATGGGACCTGAAAGTGAGGTTTGAGCACATGTAGCAGTGTGTAAGCAGTGTAGGAGTAGTGGTGTGGTTGAAATATTATGGCATGTGTCAGCATTGGAATGGGTAAAACATTCTTTTTAAGGTTTATATTTGCTTGACTGCGCATTTGCAATCTTTGTGTATGGTGTTCGTACATTTAGTTTAGTCAGTTCTAATAGATGATGGATTTAATGGTCTGAAATGAATGGTCAAAAATGTATTTATTTAGGTGCTCAGACACACTGCGCATCTCATTGAGTGACTTGAAGAAAATGGTTTTATATGGTTCCAATGTTGTTTTTTATGTTCGGTCATACTCTACAAATGTACAATCATTCTAAGAGGTTTAGTCAGGCTGCTGAATTGCTGTGTTTATGTTACACCGTTGAGGCCAATTAAAGTTTAGTCAGGTCATTGAATCAAGCCCAGTCATTCTTATTATTCTATACTATCTTTACATTTAGTGCAGGTGTGCTTCATTGGTTTATGGCAGAGTAGGCCCCTGCAGGCGACCATGGAGCTCATTGTCAATCTAACACTCACACTAAGAAATTCATAATTTGAAAGAAGGTGTGTTAAAAACCAGTTGAATGATTTAAATTAATTGGGGATTATTCTAGCCTTGGTGTGAGTATTTGCTTAACCTTCTTTACTATGTCACCATAGCATCAAATACATATTGACACAAGTAAAGAAACCAATCAGAACACAGTATAGCCAATACGACTGTTAACATCCCAGAATCCTTCTCTTTTTTTGTCGCTTGAACCAGAACAGGGAACCTTGCACGAACTCGAACTCAAGTCGCCATAAATCATAAAAAACTAATTCGACCATGATAAAAGAACTCCTTCACCAAACAACGCCATACAACCTGAAAAAAATGAATAGAGAAAACATAACAGTATCATGTCAAAGTGTCAAACAATATAATGACAATACTAATGAAAAAATGTCTCCAGAAATCTATAAACCCACCCACAATAAATGCCAACTCGACAAGGGCAGGAAGGGTGGTCAAATACTCGCCTTCTGTCTTCATTAAATTTCGATTATTCAGACACCAAGGCTAGAATAACACCCAATTTAACTACAGACAGGAGGCTTATATTTGCTCTTTTAAAGCTAATCTAAGAGAGCAAAAGCTGCTGCATGACCAATCGGCTGCTCTCAAAATACCCATCCAATTAGCACCTGCCGAAAAAGCCACAGAAGCTGCTGCTCTCCTGACAGAATGTGCCTCAAAGGAGGTGTCAACACCCACAAAACATAACACCCACTTAATCCACCAAGCATAAGAAATAAGCAACTGACCCCGGGTGAAGGACGTAATGCTCGAGTAATCTCAATATAGTGACGTAAACAGAGAGCCACGCACAACTTTGATTCTGAAAGAAAATAAGGATAAGAAACTGAAGTAGACAATGATTTTGTTGTATGTGAAACAGACATGCGGACACAATCCGGGGAAAAAGAAATAGACTCTACATCAAATGCTCTAAAATCTGAGTGAGAAGGACAGCTAATTTAGCTGAAAGCTGCTTGAGCGACAATGATACATTATCTGGCCAGTTTTTTAAAACCTCCAGTTTGAACATCCAAAAAAAAACAGGAGGCAGAGAAAGAAACACTCCACAAAGCAATCTACATACCAAAAGATCCCTACCTAGAGAAACCCCTGCCAGATGGACATGTGACGCTACCAGATTGTTCATCCCAGGAAGGTATTCTGCCTGAATCGAGATGTTTCGTTCCAGCCAAAACCAATACAGATCCTTGGTCAATTTGGTCAAGATCTTGGACCATGAACCCCCCCAGTTTACTTAAGTAGCGGACTGGCATCCAGTTCCAAGATCAGATCTGGTTGGGATCCGAAAATGGCTCTGCCATTCCAGGCCTCCATAGGACGAATCAACGAAGTTCCAATCTGAGTTTTCAATCTCTGGAGAGCATGATCATGGAGTGGTCCCGGGGAATATGGCCTGAATGGACGCTGATAAGAGGCCCATGATGCAAGCTAGAGTCTGAAGAGACACCTCTAGTAACTTCAGAGCCTGACGCAGCTCCTTCTTTATGCTGTTGATCATGGGCCGAGGGACTCCCAAGACTGCCGAAACTGAATCCACCTCGAAGCCTAGAAATCGAACTACCTGAGAAGGAGTCAAATCTGACTTCTGTCAATTGATCACAAAGCCCAAGCATTCAATATGACTGATGACAAAGTTTGTGACCATAAGAGTCACGGGTCTTGGGACATGAGCAGGATATTGTTCCAATAGATAATTAAATGAATGCCTAACTCCCTGAAAAAGGCCATGACAGGTTTCAAAATCTTGCTGAAACACCACGGGGCGGAACTCAACCCAAACAGAAAGCAAGTGAATTGCCATAATTAAGCTGTCCACTTGAATTGGAGGAATTTCCGACAATCCTCGTGGACCGGAAGAGATAAGCATCTTTTAGATCTAACCTGGTGAACCAGCCCCCTTTCTAGCAAAAGAAGAGTCATAGAAAAAGCAGTAAAGCTGTATGTGACGATTGATCTCTTTGATGAAAGATTCACTGAACAGAAGACCTTCAGCAGATGAGCCCAACTATTTCTGCCCCAGCTCCAAGAGATGACCGTCAATCCTCAGTAAAGCCGCCTTCCTGCATTCTGCGGATAATGTAGCGTTAGCATTACCCAATAGTATCAGAGTGCGTTGGATCCAGCTGACTTCCTTCCCCTATCCCCTGATCAACTGGTAAAAAGATCTGAGAGGCCTGACCCGCCAGATCAAGTAACTTGTCTTGACCACTGCACAAACCTTTTTCAATACCCTTCTGTGGGTCCTTTCGGTGAACATCCAGGATGGTCACTATCGTAGGATCGAGCTCTGGAGTCTGCATCACATTATGGGGTACAGATGATCTAGGACACTCCACCCTTAATTAATTGCATGCTCCTTTTTCCAAAGTACGCCTCATCCATTTCAGTAGAAAATTGGAGATGTGGTCCGGAGGTGATCACTCTGAAGATCTCAGGTGTTTGATGTACTGTAGGTCTAAAAAGGGTATCAAAGTCAGGGTAAGCCAAGGTCGGGGCAGGCAGAACGAGATCATAGTCGAATATCAATAGCCAAAGTTTGGTACACAGAAGTCAGGTAATCAGGTATTACAAAAGCAAACAGGAACCCAGAGCACAATAGCAACGTAACTCTTTGAATGAAACATACAATGAAAAGGCAGGTTTAAATAGGACCAGGGGCGGGAAACACGGCAAACAACAAATGAGCGCACTATGACGTCATCGCGGCCGACACATGCGAATAGCGTCGTCGCGATGTACATATTGAATGCAAACAGTGTCAGCTTGTGCCACACCCGCGGGCGTCAAGGGTGTGCCACGCTGGCATGCACAGATGAAAAAGAGTGCCACTGGCGTGCAAACACCATGGACGAGACTCGTCTGCATGCACTTCACTCCGCAGACGTGCCCTGCGCACGTCATCACGCGGAGGAGACGTGCGTGCGACACCAATCTAGCAACGCCCACCAGCGGCAGACCGCGGTGGGACCGCAGCGGACAAGGTAGGCGTAACACATATCAAGTGGAGAGCTCCAATGTCATACCAGACAGTTCATGATCAAGGCACTAGATACATTTGTGGGTCATGTTGAGAGTGTATGTTCAATAAATAACGACAGACACCAATTTGGATTTTGAAAGGCCACAGTTTTATTTATGAAAATACTGTGACACGTAAAAAACTTTATTCAAACTTTAAAACATACATTTTCTTAAACTTGTGTAACCTCCAACCTTAGTGTACGAACCGCCAGACTTAACCCTTTAGAATCAAGGAGGTTACACCCACCGACCGTGCGACAACTAAGTGACTTAACATTGATACCTTAACACAGGTAACTCACACCAACATGTTACCGCGTACACCAACCACAAGCCGTAAAGCTGCACTAGCTCGTGGTGTAAACGAAGGCCTTCCCTTTCCCATGGGACCCTGCCCGTGGAAAAAAGGCCCACCATAACTCACAATAACCACGGATTCCATACCACGTAACATGAATAAAACTGACCATAAAACCTGACGGGAACCTCAGTTCCCCGCCACACCAGAAAACCATCAGAAAAAACACAAGGGAGGGTAACGCTTCTCACTGCCTCTCCTTCCTGTTCTAATAAAAAATGGTAGAGGGTCAGAGAAAAGCAGCCACATTTAAAGACCCTTAACCCCACCCCACCATAAACTTTTGACCTATGCCGACCTAGCCATGAGGTGATCATGCCCCCCTAGCATGATCCAGGCCTGATCATGCGACCCCTTCTCTGATGTTTGTGTATCCGGGGCCCACTTGAGTTTTGTTTTTTTTTAAGAAGGTGACCTTTTAGAAGTGAAGTCAAAGTGGGCAAATAATAGCCCTATCCCTATACATATTATATCCTGTTCATGGCCTTGGTTATAGAGTATCATTTGGGTCAATTCACTAAGAGGGGTTAAGGGTCAACTCAACTGACCAGACATGACTTCAGTCTACCTATACCCCCTCAACTCCCATGCTTTGCTCAGTGGGATGGGTAAAGTAAAACAAATAACCTAGTTCATTGTGTGCCTCCTCCTTCACCTGATTCCATTCCTAGTGTAAGCACAAATTACTTTTGTGCCTTCTTAAGGTAATACTATCCAATGTATTTGTTTGCTGATGTCAAGAGCAGCTCCCAGTGCACAGAACCATAAAATTGTTGCTAACTCGTCAAAATCACGTACACACTGAGAGAGAGTAGCTCATAATCACAGAAGAGCAAGCAATGATTACAAGGCTATACCACTCCACGTCCAATAAGATCAAACAATCCTCTGTGCACCCAATTAACCTCAAAGTTAAAACAAAGTCCCATAAATTGCACAAGTTTTTAAATTACAGTATAATTATACCAATTAATAAGGTCTAAGTAGTGCAAGAGAAGATTTGATTTATCTTATTAAATATGTAAATATTAGTTCAGATTGATATATTCTCAACAATTGATTAAGTCCCAACAATTAAAAGTATGTAACTGGTGAAACACTTTAAATTTTACGTTTGTGGCAAGCAGTTCAATTAAATAATCTGTGAAATCTAACAATCTTTGTATAGAAGTTGGCCACAGCAGATAATTTGTTCAAGTATATCCAGAAACCCTCAGCATTTTATATCCTAGCAAGGGTATACTAGATATTTTTCAAACTCCCATTTCTTAATGGGAGTTTCTTAACTGTATCTCTTATAAACCAAAATTTGTAATGGAGTTCATGTTTGATAAAAGATTTGGTTATTTGTTTATTCACCCACCTTCTGATTACTAGGTTATAGGTTCCCTAGAGATAAAAACAACTTCCCTTTAAGTTTGTCATACAAATTATTTATTGATAGTTCTTAATTCTTATTCTTTTGATCCCTACATCAGTGCATAAACGGATTGGAACTTTCTTATACACAAAAACTCAATACCCAATGCCCATACAGGAGAGTTGGAAAAACAAATTTAACCCTGAACAAAATTGTCCTTAATTTATTTAGTTTACTTTGTGCCTTATTTTTAGGATTAGATATGGCATATACACATAATTGGAGAGGATACATCCCCAAAGTAGCTTAATGGGACAGTCACATTCTCTATGAAGGAATAGAGTTTTACTGTTTTTTTCTCTTCTTTTCAAGAAAACATCTAAAATATCACAATATTTTTCGTGAAAGAGTGCTCATCCCCCATTACTTAGGGGCTTTGAGGTAAGGTGCTATTTCATTTTGTATTGTATTCTTTAAAAAATACTTCCCTCCATTCCACAAATCAGCTATGAAGGTAGGGGGAGAGGTATGGACTGTACCTCTCCAAATGATTTTATAGCATTTTAACCCCCTCTTTTTTAATATCATCTGGAAGGGGACTAGCAATTCTCCTTAAAACCCCCTTGGTAATTACGTCCCAATGCACATTTGCAACTTCTGGGTTATGCATACATGGTTTGTGAGAAATCTATCTAAAAGTTAATCGATTAAAAAATACACTTTTAACCAAAAATAATATATAACTGAAAAGACTAATTGCATTCCTTTCAAACAAGTTTGAACTCTCACTTAAACCCTTTTGCCCAGTGCGCACATAGCGCTCTGTGTGAACTGAACTACAGACCCTATTCTGTTGGATCTATGTTTTCAAAGACTCAGAAATTGCGATATTATTGATATTCAATAGAGAATTAACATGTCATATAGTATACTATAAGATCAACCTACCGTGTTTAATTAAATCAATTCACTGTTGCCTTGAAGGGCGTTGAATAGATGCACTGCAGTGACGACACACTATGGAATAAGTAAAAATCTCACATTTCAGATCAAAACAAATGTGAATAGGGAGAAAAACCTGGTTTTGAGCAACCACATGATCTGCTTAATGTTGTTTTATATTACGTATATTGAGGGCAGCAATGAAGCAAATAAAACTTTGAAGAAATGTGTTTGAATAATCCCATTACCCCTTCACAAATTGCTTATGTGATATCTATATCTATATATTGAATGGAAATGAAGATATCCTTTTCCATTCTACTAAACCAAATAATATATTGAAATGATAGACAGGTAGTATGGTAACTCCTCAATTTTCTTGTCTCAATCATATGCAGTCAGTTCTTTGGTTGGGCTGGGGTTCAGCAGGGCCGACCCAAGACTTAATGCCGCCTGGGGCGAAGTTTAAAATGCCGCCCAGACAGGTAGTATGGTAACTCCTCAATTTTCTTGTCTCAATCATATGCAGTCAGTTCTTTGGTTGGGCTGGGGTTCAGCAGGGCCGACCCAAGACTTAATGCCGCCTGGGGCGAAGTTTAAAATGCCGCCCCCCAACGCCGATGCTGGGGGGGCAGCATTTTAAACTTCGCCCAAGGCATTATCTACCCTACCCCCCCCCCCTTTGCTACTTACCTTTAAACAGTCCTGCGGCGAGTCTCTCTGCTCTGCCACGGTGCCGGCTTGTAATGCTGAGCCGCCGGAAGTTGACGTCACTTCGGCGCTCAGCATTAAAGCCGGCACCGAGACAGGGAGACTCGCCGCAGAGGAGAGGGCGCCACCGCGGGTAAGCGAAAACCACTCGCCGCCCCTCTCTCTCTCCGTTAAAAAAAAAAGTGCCCTGGGGTTCAGGGCGCATTTTCACCCATGGGAGGCAGGTCAATTTTCATTGTTTTGCTATAGTTCAAAAAAAAATGGGATGTCACTTTAACCGGGTACCTTTCCTTCTTATGTCAAAACTTGATATTTGAATTCTGGTGTTCAATGAGTTAACTAATTTGTCTCCATTAAGTCTTTAATGAAGATTTATTCCATTCTAATTGATCACATGGGTTGTGGCTGATCACCTTTACATATCACTGTTTGTTTTAGTGCTTGGTTAATCTATGATAAAGTCCATCTAAGAATTAAATAAAAGGCTGAATTGCTTGGTGTTGTATAGGTCTGTGCTGTACTGTAAAATAATCTTTATTCCTTTTACTAATCATCCATGGCCCTGCCTTTTGATATCATTTAAATTCTGGATATACTTTGTTTTTAATTTTGTTTGGACTTGATTTATTTGGCTTGAGTAACCCCATCCAATGCATGAGTCACAAAGAAACTTCGGGAAATAATGATTAATTGTCATTGGCATATTAATTATGGTCTGCTAGATAGTTTGTATAAGCTGTATTAGTTTGATAACATTTGCCTCCCTGCCCATAAAGTGTCCCTGGAAGTTTTTTTTTAAAGAAACAATTTCACTGCAGATCAGACCCATTTCGGTCTGCCTGCTTTATCTGTTGTAAACGCTTGAATCAGACTTTGGTCATGTCTTAGATTCAGGAGCCATATGCCTATCACATGTATGTGGAATTCATTCACTATATTATAGCCTCTACCGTGTCTGCCGGGAGGATGGTACAATTATCCACAACCCTCTCAGTAAAATAAATCTTATATTAAATAAAGTAAAAATCCCACGTGTTCTGTGGACTACAAAGTAGTTTTGAAATATTAGTCCACGCTACTACTGTGGTAGCAGCACAGAATTCCCCAAAAATAACAAAAAGTATTTTGAAAAGAAAACTAATATTGCCTTATTCAGCCTTCCTAAAATAGAATATACTTCTTGCTTGATCACAGAGGTTAAAGGACGGGATGATGCCACCATGACCGGCACAGAGAAATGGATCAGGCTTACACTTCATATATATGTTACATTTGGGATCCCTATAATTTTGAAGCATACAGGTGTATTTATGTGCATATATATATATATATATATATATATAATATATATATATATATATATATATATAATATATATATATATAAATTTACACTTGCTCCCAGGAAACATCATTACATTATTTTCCCATAAATGTGAAGCCAACAAGAGAAGTAAAATCATTTTCTAAACCCTGCCGATTCTGGTTGTACATGGATGTAGTTTGCACACAAAGCCCACATAGGTGATACTACACAACATAATGCCATCGAGACACACATTAGAGCTACATTCCATAATCATACTAATGAGACACAATAGATTGATAATTCTCACATGTTCCAACCTTATCATTGTAAGGTCATCAGCACTCACCAACTCCATCATCATTCTAGCTGTGGGCAATGGGAGCAATAGTCAACAGAAGCTCATCCATTTTCATTTGACAGGAAAAAAATTGATTTAATGTAAGGCACTTTTCTCTTACTAAGAGGGTGGTTGATAAATGGGGCAGCAGAAGTTGTAGCGATTAATATAGTGGAGGTATTTAAACATGTATGGGATAGGCATAAAGCTGCCCTGAATCTAAGACAAGACCAAGGGTTGATTAAGGTTTGAGCCTTTTAAGCATGAAAGGCTAAATGGGTGAAATGGTTCTTATCTGCTGTCAGATTCTATGTTTCTAAATATAAATGTAGATTTACAATTGTGTTGTACATTTGCATAAAGTTTAATTATTGAGGATTATTTGTATTGTATTTGCAAATAGGCCAAATACAATTGGGACACATTTTTCGGGTTATTTTTGTGCAATTTGTTTTTGGGCAACAATTTTTCGGGTCATTTTTGTGCAATTTGTTTTTGGGCAACAAATTCCGTTCCCTGCCCAGTTGATTCGGAGGAAAATTCAGGAGCGAAATTTGTTGCCCATTGCCCACATTCACTCTCACTTATTCTCTCACTCTTTCATACTCTCATACTCTCTCTGTCATGCTCTCTAAATGTTTCTCTGCCGACCACTTTTGCTTCTGCCGTCCACTTCCACATCTTCTTGTTCTTCATCTTCTATCTTTTATCTTATCTTCTATCTTTAATCCCCTATCTTCGTCTGCATCTCTGCAGACATATACCGGTTGGAACTTCTGCCAAAATGGTGGTACTTGCTGTGATGTCCTCTCCAGGATACTCCATCATTTTGCCCTCGCTTGAACTCTGTAAATTTGCAAATCATATGAATCCGAATGCACAAGTCTAGTACGTAATAATATATTACAAATCTAATACATAGAGAAATATCATTTCTTATATTTATATATATTTTTTGAATGTGCATAATGCTTTACATTTTCTACCAGGTTTACTGTTATTGTGGTGGAAACAACCTTTCAAAACAGATTATTGAAAGACATAATGTTACATTTCATTTTAGAATTTGATACAGGTCAAAACTCTAAAACTGGAAATAAATGTGATTTGTAATTTTCCTTAATTATGGGTAAGGGAAAAGGGAGCTAGGGAAAAATATATTTGATACTTGCATGGCTAGCTGTGAATTGCTTACATGACTTGAAATGAAATGTCTGCATTGATTTTTTGTAACTCTCTTATTAAATTCCAAGAAATGTTTATAGTACATTCTTTAATCATCCACATGTAAATTTTAAATGTCAATAATGACAGCAGTTTAAAAATGTATATACATAAAAATTCACCCTGTTCACATTAGTTTCAGTAGCAGAACAAACGTAAATAGTCTTTATCAGTACAACTCAACTTTCGTTGTAGCTCTATGACCATGTTTCCCATTTAGTCTGCAATATTTTTTTGACTCAAACTAAAATAATATGTAAAAACATACGAAGAGGTGAAAGCAAAGTCATCCATTGTTAGATGAATTACATGTTTATGATACTGGTTAACACAAAAAGGTCAAGTTTATGACATTAAGTGCAATTTACATTTTAACTAGCAGCATTAATACTTGAAATCTTTGAAGATGCTACAGTAATGTTAAGGTAGTGAAAGCATCTCCAAAACTCTTGTGTGGTGTCAGAACCCACAGTTCATCATAGTTTGTTGCGTAATGTGCTGCGTAGCCACATACCATTCAGGGTGCCAATGGTGACCCCTGTCCACTGAAGAAAGCACCTAGAATGAGTATGTGAGCATAAGAAATAGACCACAGAGAAATCTAATGAGGGGGCCTGGTATAATGAATCATATTTCCTTTTACATCATGCGGATGGCTGGGTGCATGTGCATCACTTACCTGGAGAACACATCTTGCAACTTACAGGACTTAAAGGATCTGCTGCTAACGTCTTGTGCAAGATACATATACTGTATGAGCACAGTGTGGTTATTTAGCACATCGTCATTCCCTGCATAGTAGTCACATGAACATCTAAAATGTACAGTTGCTGCATTGGGTCGCACCGGGTCGCACTGAGTTTTGTTGGGTGGCATTGGCTCGCACTGAGTCGCATTGGGATGTGCCGGGTTGTGTCCGGCTGTGTTGGCTGTACTGGGCTGCACTAAGCTGCCAGGCTGCACAAAGCTGCACCAGGTTGCATTCAGCTGTCCTAAGCCACATTTAGCTGCATCAAGACGCACTAAGTCGCACCAAGCTGCACCAAGTTGCACCAAACTGTATTAAGTTGCATCAATCTGCACCAAATTGCATTAAGTTGCACTAAGCCGGATCAAGTTGCATTAAGTTCCATTAGGTGCACCAAGCAGCACCAGTTGTATCAAGTCACATCAACTCGTATCCAACTGCACTAGGTAGTACCAAGATGTTTCAAGACGCATCAAGCTGCATTAAGTTGCACCAAGCTATACCAAGTCGCACCAATCTGCATTAACCAGCATTAAGCCGTATTAAGTCGCATCAAGCTGCATCAAGCCGTGCACCAAGATGCACCAGTTGTATTAAGTCACATTAACTCGTATCCAACTGCACTAGGTTGCACCAAGTCGCTTCAAGACGCATTAAGTCGTATTAAGTCGCATCAAGCTGTATTAAGCCGTATTAAGCCGCACTCAGTCTACACTGAGCCATACTATTTTGCATCAAGCTATATCAAATCGCCGATAAGATAAAATTGTTGCTCTTTTACTGTATGGACCGTCGCAACACTTTGAAGCTGGAAAATATTTTGAGGTTTTTTTTTTTTTTTTTCAACTCAATAATATCATCTGAGAATTTCAATTTATACAAAGTTTATATTGAAAATGCCGCCCAAACAGCAACTATCTAAAAGCCGCGAAAAGGAAAAGAAAGAGCTTAAAACAAATAAAGGAGGATCATCCTTTTTTTCTCCTAGACAATCCAAAGAGACTATGGATCACTCACAGGCCGAGTCTTTGTCTTCGATGGAGGACACATTGTCCAGTCCTATTAGATTAGATCATATATTAATTACTAAAGATATATTAAAAAATGCTCTGGAGGATCTAATGCAAAATATAAAACAAGAGATCCAAAATAGCTCCAAAGAAATTAAGACAGAATTAACTAATCTTACAAAAAAAATTATAAATGTTTTTATGTTTGTTTTATGTCTATTTTTGTACATGAGAGTATTCGGAATGGAGGTATAAGCTTTGAGGTTAAGAACTTATATTTTGATAAAGTGCGGGATACGGCTCCTGAAGCAAATCGATCTAAAGATAAAAAAGATAGCCTTCATATAAATGGGGGTTAAATGCATATCAGTTAATGCTCAGGGGCTGAACTCGCCAACTAAAAGAAATAGGGTTTATGCCTGTCTACGAAAAGAAAAAATTGATGTCGCATTTTTCCAAGAAACTCATTGGAGGGATATTGACAAAATCAGATGGGGTGGTAGACTATACCCACACACATTTCAAGCCTCAATGCCAAATAAGAAAAAAAAGAGGGGTGGCAATTACATTCTCCAACAGGATACAAATTAAAATGAAGTTTTTTGAACAAGATAAAGAAGGTCGCTACCTTATCTGGGTCGGTACACTAAATGATATCAAATATACTTTAGTCAATATCTATTTTCCTAATACAGAGTCCCTTTCGCATCTCCAATATATTTTGGATAGAGTTGATAAAGTGAAAACAGGGGCCCTTATAGTGGCAGGCGATTATAACTGCTTTTTTGATGATAAAATGGATAAAGAAATAGGTAGAATTAAGTCTATCACCAAAAATCTAAAGAATAGAGCCAAGTCCTTTTGTAAAATAATACAAAGAGCCAATCTATACGATCTATGGAGAATTCATCATCCCACAACAAGAGATTACTCACATCTATCAAGAGTTCATAATACTTTTTCTAGAATCGATATGGTTTTTGGAGATGATAAGACACTAAAACAACTAGTACAAATTAATATGAGGGAGAACTTTTGGTCAGACCATAGTCTTATTTACTTCGAACTCCAGGACAAGTGGGATCCACTCCCTTTTACAACTTGGCGTTTAGATGACTCTATTCTTTACCCTGAGGAAAATAGACAATACATCTCGGAGACTACTAAGAATTTCTTTGTAGAAAATACAATAGGACAAACATCATTGGCTACTAGATGGTGTGATTATAAAGCGGTTATAAGGGGACATTTTATCAAATTAAAAAAAAAGATGCGATTGACTAATGATCAACCATTGAATGATCTATATATTTCATATTATAATCTAGCCATAAAAGCAAAGCTTGACCCCACTCAAGAATATAAAAAACAGCTTCAACATCTCAGAGAAAAAATTAATCAAAAAGAACTAGAAAAAACTAGGTATTCCATGCAAAAACTGAGAGTAAAATATTATTATAAAAGTAACAGACCAGATAAAATAATGACTAATCAGTTAAAAAAAAAAAGAGCTAGCGATAAAATTATTAAAATTGTGTCTGATGGCATTATACGAACGACCCCAGAGACAGTGGCAGATGGCTTTAGAGTATACTATGAAAAGTTGTATAGTATCCCAACAACAACTAATGATAAAGCTATAGAGGAATATTTGGAAACTGCAAATCTGCCAGCTCTAACGGTTGACCAAAAAGACACATTGTATAAACCAATTGATAAAAAAGAACTGAGTAGGGTTATTGATAAACTCCAAACATATAAAACCCCAGGTCCGGATGGATTTACTAACTTTTTTTATAAAACTTTAAAAACAGATATAATAGATCATCTACTGGGTATGTTTGAAGAAATTACGGAAGTAGGCCATTGCCCTAAAGAGATTCTGCAGGCAAATATTATCCCAATACTTAAAAAAAATAAGAACCCAGAGGACCCAAAAAGTTATCGTCCTATCTCTTTAATCAATGTCGATATCAAACTGTTTTCCGCGATATTGGCAGAAAGATTAAAACCCATGTTAAACACTTTGATCCACTCGGATCAGGTGGGTTTTGTCCCTGGTAGAGATTCTACCAATAATACTAGACGATTAATTGATGGACTCCATTACGCTGAAAAAGCGGGATGCCCCCTACTGACCCTGTCACTAGATGCCGAAAAGGCTTTTGACAGGGTCAGTTGGGGATTTCTTAAAACTACTCTTGGATCCTTTGGAATTACCGGTTGGTTTTATAAAGCTATTTGCTCGCTATATTCAAATCCAAGTGCACGGGTTGTAGGTCAAGGACTATGCTCTAGTTGGTTCAATCTAGAAAATGGCACTAGGCAAGGGTGCCCTCTATCACCCATTTTATACATCCTTACGCTTGAATCCTTTGCCAATAAAGTAAGAAACAATCAGAATATAACGGGCATTAATATTAATAATGAAGATTTTAAAATATCATTATATGCAGATGACGTGATTATCTTTTTATCCAACCCAATAAATTCGATGAAAAACTTTCTTCAAGAAGTTGATAAATATAGTATAGTCTCTAACTATAAATTAAATTTAAATAAATCTATAGCTCAAGTTAGAAATATTAATCGAGGGACTATTGATAATTTACATGAATGTTTTTCTTTGAATTTAAACCAAAAGGAATTCGAATACCTAGGAATCCTAATCCCTGAAAAAATTGGAAATGTTGTGGAGAAAAATTTCCTCCGTCTTTTAAGATCATCAAATGAAGCCATCAGAGAATGGCGTAAACTTAATCTTTCTTGGTGGGGCCGGGTCAATGCTCTCAATTCCTATTTGATGCCGAAATGGATTTACCTCTTTAGAATGCTCCCATTAAAGTTCCCCCAAAACTGGCTTGATATTGCACATACCTGTTTTATCAACTTTGTCTGGAGAGGGAAGGTTCCAAGAACCAATAGCAGACTGATGGGAGCTCGAATCAGAGATGGTGGTATGGGTTTTCCTCAAATAAAGCAACACTATGAAGCTAGCATAGTGTACCATATCACTAAAACCTATCAAGAATCATCTAAGCAAGAGGTTTGGTATAAAATAGAACAAAAAACTACTGAAACTAGTAGCTTAAATAAATTTATCTGGTCTCTAAAAGATAGTGACATAACCACTTATATTAAAGATAAAAATATAGTGCTACAAAATATTATACCAGAATGGCTAAAAATCAAAAAGCGATTGGGTATTAAGGATAGATTAATCGATTCCCTAAATTTTAAGCTACTTGAAGATGTTATAGAAGATATTTCATTGATAAGCTGGATACAGGCTGGTGTTAATGTAATTTCAGATATCTTGTTATATGGTAAGATGTCTCCTTTTCCTACTCTTGTAAATAAATTTGGGTTAATGAAAACAACTATTTTCAACTATTTAAGAGTTAAAAACTGTATAAATAAACATTTGGTTGGATCACAAGATGCTATCCTTCAGAAATTAGCCCAAATTTTTTGTCCAAATCCCCCAATCAAACTCTTCTCTAAATGTTTAGAGTTAATGAGGCTAAAAGAAGGAAATAAGGCAATTAAAAAAGTGTTAACAAGATGGGAAAAGGAATTAGGCACCCCAATCTCGCCCGATGATTGGTTAAAGGAGATTAGGAAATTACCTCCTAGAGTGCATGATCTCTCCCTTTTGGAGATCCAATTCAAAGTCCTAAACAAATGGTACTTAGTACCAACTAGACTGGCAAAAATGTCCCCAGATAACTCTAATATATGTTGGCGTTGCCACCAAGCAATAGGGTCCTACTTACATATTTGGTGGTCCTGCCCTGGGGTTAATAAATTTTGGAATGAGATTTTGTGTTTTTTGAAATCTATAGATAATATTACTATACCAGACTCTCCTCTTTCTCTGTTATTTCATTTAGGTTGGCCCTCTATGACTGAGGCACAATTAAATTTGAGTATTCACACATGTTTAACAGCCAAAAGACTGATAGCCAGGGAATGGAAAAATGATAACCAATTCAATATATCTCAGCTGATAAATCAACTAAAATTTCAGGTTATAATGGAGAAGGAGGTCTCCCAAATTTTGTATACTTCATTTAAAAAAACCCAAACATGGGAAAAATGCCTCCAAATAATAAATAAGATAAATTAGGCAGCCAAATCCTCTTTGCATAAACTTACCTCATACTTACTTACCTTAAACTTCTTTCTCTTCATGACCGAATACCTCATTGTCTGTTTTTCTTTTTTTTTTTTTGCTTGTCTTGTATTTGGTGTACGTATTTACTCGTTTAATTATCTATTTATTTATTTATGTGTATGTAAGATTATCTTCTATACCTTTTATATAAGAAAATAAAGAATATTTAAAAAAAAAATGTACAGTTGCATAGCCTCTAAAGGAATCGTGTTTCTGTTGGTTGTGCAACTATTTTCTGTACACAAATAATCAGGACATATGTAGGGTTACTACAGTGGGCAATTTTCATGGACACATGATTATTTTGCATGTTAAATATTCACATGTGAGGTAATATTGTAATATTGTCAGAACAGCATGGTAACAATCCTTTTTCCACTGCTAGCCAGATATGAAAAGGTACCACATGATAAGGTTAAGAGGAAGGTCATCTGAGGCGGCATCCTCTATTAACCTCCCAAAACAATTGCAAAGCGTATCCAGTAAGATTGTTGCTTAGCAACATTTGTGAATATAAACTACTATCCCTCCATTCAAAAAAGTTCCATTGTGCTTAAAATATACTAAATTACAAATCTAAGCTTGGAAGTTAAAATAAAAAAAGCTATTTGTATCTTTGAAAACCACTTGTCTCAAAACTATAATTATATGATAAGTGCCAGAAATGACACTTTGGACATTTTAAATAGTTGTGTACACAATTTGCTGTAATTATGTTAGGTGTAGAGAAGGTACAGGGTAATTTGGAATTCAAAATAAAAGCTATACATAGTTCTAACTTACTTTTAGAATACAAGTTGCTGTTCAAGTGAACTTAACATAAAGGGATACTCCAACCAGTATATGCATACCCCATTTAATATATGACTGTACTGGAACTGTGTTACATTTAAATTAACATTTTTATCCATTAAAATAATGAATAATCCATTAAAATAATGAATAATCCATGAAAATAATGAATAATTTCTCCGCCCCAGCTCCTTAACTTGTAGGAAATATGTTTAAGCGAACACATTTTCTACTTATTTTTGTAAATTGTGAATTGTGGAAATTGGAAAAAATGATCTACTATAAGAAATATATTTGATGTAGATATTTCAATGTCAGTTCTGTGAATCTAACTGATAAATGGAATTTCACAAAATGAGCAATTGATCATAAACCATTTAGATCTCTAAATACATGATTTCAACAACTGTTATATAACCAGGGGCAAGAAGGGAGTTGTTATCAAGACCAGTCTAAGGTTCTTCAAACAGGGCTGCTATGTGTAAGTGTGTGTCTAAGAGTAAGTGTGTGTTTGAGTGAGTATGTATGTGTGAGTGTGTATGTCTGTAAGTGTTTGTGTTAGAGTGTGTATGCCTTAGTGTGTCTCAGAGTGACTATAAGTCTGTGTCAGAGTGAGTGGGTGAGTAATTGTGTGTTGTAGAGTGAGTGTGTATGTGTGTGTCTTAGAGTGAGTGTATATCAGAGTAAGTGTGTGCATTAGAGTATGTATACCTTAGTGTGTATGTCTATGTCTCTAAGATAGAGTGTGTAAGTGTGTGTCTTAGAGTGAACTTAGAGTGTAAGGCTGTGCATATCTGAAAGTATGCGTCTTAAAATTATTGTGAAAGGCTTAGAGTGATATGTAAGTGTGTGTAGGAGTGGTAGTGTAAGTGTGTATTAGTGAGTTTGTAGGTATGTGTGTCTTAGAATAAATGTGAGCAGTAAGGTTTATATGTATAAATGTTTATTATAGTGAGTATATAAATGTGTGTTAGAATGAGTGTGTATGTGTAAGTGTGAGGCCTTAGAGTTAGTGTATAAGTGTGTTTGTGTCTGTTGTGAGTGTGTTAGTATACACATTAGAGTGTGTGTGTGTCAGAGTGGGCATGTAAGTGAACACATGTTGTGGAGTGAATGGGTGTGTTATGTGAGCTTGTCTTAGAGGGAGTATGTAAGTGTGTATGTGCCTTAAAATGAGTGTATGAGAGGATATATGTATCTTGGGGTGTATAAGTAATGTGTGTATGTGCATGACTAAGTTAGAGTAAATCTGTATGTGTAAGTGTTAGCATGAGTGTTTAACTATATTTTTTTAGAGTAGGTGTGCAAGTACAGTATATTGTTTTAGAGTGAGTGTGTATACGTAAGTGTCTGTTAGAGTTATTCTGTAAGGAAGCATGTCTTAGAGTGAGGCATCGAAATCAATTGCCAGGGATATATTTATAACAATTAATTGAACAGCAATCCTTCCATAAAGGCTGCACTGGTAAAACATATGATAAAAAACTAGGAGATTGCACAGCCTAGTAAAATTGTAAAAAATGTATCTCCACTTCAGTAATTGAACTCAACTTAATACACTTGCTTGCAGAAAATACAGAGGCTTACCTGAGTATTTATGAAATACGCCATTGAGAGCCATTAGTGTACTTTCACTTGCATTAATATTCGCTGATGCTTGTTTGAAGAACATGAGTAGTAATTACTATGCTATACAAGAACATTTGCAAAAAGAAGAAAAGATCCAGACTTGTATTTGTTCCACTTCCATCTTCACCAACTAGTTACAGAAAATAGCTTCTAATTTTCACCCATCTTTCCACTCAATACACACAAAGCTCCTTGCTTTGGATAAATGACTCATGAAGTAAATAAGAAAATGTGGTGGCCTATTGTGGTTTGGTAGGTCTTTTAATTCAAGTAAATTTCAAGTTATTGAAAAAGATGTTATATAGAGGGAATTATATAAATGGACAAGTAATTGTTGGTACATACACAAAAAATTGTTGTTAAAACTGGATCTGGATGTAGAAATTAAAATTAGGTCACATCAGTATGTGTTGTGCATCCACATTAATTCTTAATTAAACCTGCTTTTAATGTAATATTTGTTCATTAATGAATCATAGCTAAATACTATGGCAATGTTCCAGTATTGGGCAAATCAGCAAGGTAAATGCAGAGAAAGTCAGCATGCCATAAAAATCTCATTCTGCTGAACAAAAGTATATCTGTTTTTGAACCTTTACAACCCAAAGCATTTTAGTAGGGACATTTTAATAGTCAATCTGTGCCAAACATTGCATTCAATTCGGTACCACCCAAAAGGACTGCCCGGGACAGTCCCGCAATGGGACTTTAAGTTGTTTGATATTTGAAATGCCACATTTGGGAAGTGCGCTTTTTTTCTCCATTTTAGTCAGTCTGTACCTATGCCCTATCTTTGAGCCCGGCCACTCCAATTAACCCATCAAGCCATTTTATATTAATTTAAACACCCCTTGGGTATTTGAAGTGCTTTTATTTCAACTCTTTCTATGTTGAGATTTTTGAGAAATTTTAGCACTTGCTCAAATTAATTAATTTTTTTTTTTGTAATTTTTTTTTTTTTACACATGCTGGTAATGGATGGTTCCTCTGGTGACATCACTGCATATTTATCATATTTATTTTTAAATGTTAGCACATTTTTTAGCATTTTTTTTACTATTTTACTAATCACATTGTCAACATGATGGCCCTGAACCGGCAAAGGTTGTTAAGGGGTTAAAAGGTTCCGGATAACGTCCTCATGTAGTTACGTCGTCACGTCATCCCGTCTGTGCCGTCCCTGCCGTTTCTCCATCTTCATGTATCGGCTTGTTGTCTCTTTGTAAGTTCATTCCCCCAACACAGTAAAGAACAACATCTAGAAGTGTTTGCTGATATGCTTCTTAAAGAGTTCAGTAAATTTGAAAATGATGCCAAAAGACAACATAATCTCACGAAAAAAGAACAAGACAGCATCAAAACTCTTAAAGAAAACAAATTGTAATAAAAGCGGCAGACAAAGGGGGAGCTACTGTAATACTAGATAGGGCTTATTATATGAAGGAATCTTATCGTTTGTTAAATGATGATGTTACATACAAAAAAATCAGGGGACCCTACTAAAACATTTCAAAAAGAACTATCTAGGTTACTATTAGAAGGCAAAAACAATAACATTTTGAATAAAAATGTGTTTTTTTTTAAACATTGAGTTTCCAAAAATAGCTATATGTTACTTTCTACCGAAAGTCCATAAAGACCCAATAAATCCTCCAGGTCGACCTATAATAAGTGGGATCAATTCTCTCACCAATAATGTTTCCCAATATGTGGATTATTTATTTCAGTCCCATCATATACTAAGGATACTTTACATATTTTAAAAATTGTGGAGGATATCACGTGGTCCACTGAATACATCTGGGCAACTGTAGATGTATCCTCTCTATATACTGTAATTCCCCATCAACAAGGAGTGGAAGGGATTAAAAAGCTACTTTCCAAAAAATGGATCACTTACAAAATCAATTTATTTTTGAATGTATCCAGTTCATTTTAACACACAATTATTTTTTGTTTGATAATCAATTTTATCTCCAAAGATTTGTGGGCCGGCCATGGGAACCAGATTTGCACCAACTATGCCAATTTGTATGTTGCAGATTGGGAGACTAATAACGTCTTGTCCAACACTCCGTTTGCTGCAGATCTGGTTCTCTGGAAACGTTTTATTGATGATGTTTTGATTATTTGGCATGGATCCATGGAGGACATGAAACAATTTATAGTTTATATTAATCAAAATGAATATAACTTAAAATTTACTTCCAATATAAATAAGGAACAGATTGATTTTTTGGATCTCACACTAACCGGTAGAAACAATGGAAAAATTAGTACTAAAACTTTTTTTAAACCCACTGATGGGAACGGCTTTATTGATTACTCGAGTCGCCATCACCCTCAATGGTTGAAAAATATTCCCAAGGGTCAATTGGCAAGAATTCGTAGGAACTGCACTCAGGATGTGGATTTTTTTTCTCAGAGCCAACATCTAATTAAAAAGTTTCAAGAGAGGAATTACCCTAAGGAGTTATTAACAGACAGCCTCACAGTGATTACAGACACTAAAAGAGACGATTTGATACATAATGACAAAAAGTTAGAAAGGAATGAGGACTCTAATTTTGCTTTCCTCACACAATATAATGATAGAGCATTTAAAATTAAAAAGGCCATCCAAAAACGTTGGCCAATATTACAAGGGGACAGTGTATTACAAAACCATCTTCTGGATAAACCTAAAGTTATATATAAAAAGTTGAACAATTTAAAAACCATCATAGCCCCAAGTGCACTCCCGAGTATAAAACATGGAGAAGAACATTTCCTAGCACATAGGCCCCCCTGTTTTTATCGCTGTGGGATATGTAAATCTTGCAAAACTTGTCATTTACAAAATAAAAAAAACCTCATTTAAATGCACTAAAACAAAAAAAGAATACGAAATCCGCCATTTTATACTCAATAAAATGTCAAAAAATGTTGTTTATCTTTTAGAATGTAAGTGTGGGATCCAATATATTGGACGCACATCAAGGGAATTGAAAATACGGGGTCTAGAACACCTGGGAGGAATACAGAATACAGAATAACATAGTGAATAAACATAGTGTTCCTTGACACTGTATTAATTGCAAAATGTTCTCCTTCCCAGACTTCAAAATGGTAGGTATTGACCTAGTATCTCCCCACTGGCATGGAGGAGACATTAAAGAAGTGCTGTCCAAAAAAGAAACAGAATGGATCTACAAGTTTCAAACTTTTAAAAGAGATGGTCTTAATGTTGAATTGGATATATTAACATTTATCAATTAACTTTTTATTTTTTATTATACTATTTTTAACATTCATTCATATTTTAATTACACTTTTACATTTATAATACATATTCTCTTATTGTTTTTTAACGCATACTAATTTTTCATATTTATATACATATTTGTATATTTATAACTATTTATAAATAACTTATTTAAGTTATTTATAAATAACTATATTTATAACTATATTTATAATAAATGTTTCATATAACGCATATATATATATATTTGTAGTTCCTGGTAGTCCTACGGCAGCACAGCATGGGTTAGGTTCCGTTCCTAGGAACAAGGCAGAAGAGTCCAAATAGCATAATTAATGAGCAATCTATTTAAGGCCCCAAGAACAGACATACACTGAGCTCTTTTTTTTCTCAAGGTGAAGAGTCTACCTGGAAAGAACAACAGTGTTATCTATGGACTGATTAACCCTCTACAGATGTCTCTCTCATCTTCATCACAAAGGAAGACGACTATGAAGACTAGGCATAGCCTTTGGTTGTCTTGTAATCAACCTCTACCAGAGGATTATGAGGAGGATGTTTGTGAATCATGTGCAACACCTGCACCAACAGACGGCTTTCAATCAGAAGCCACACTATTTTTTTCCTGGTTTCAAGAGAAAATGTCTCAAGTCATAGGTGATATGCTACCACCCGCTAAGAAAACAGATCTATCTGTGGCTAAACTGGCTAAAAAGTCAGTTTTACCGTCAGAAGAATCTTCTATGTTGTCCAATCCCATGGACAAAAAAGCAGATGCTCTGGCGAAAAAAATCATACTCAGCAGCTACTGCAGTAGCTAAAACTGCAATGGCAACATTACCTGTGCCTAGATCATTGAGAATCTGGTTAAGCCAGCTGTCTAAGGATTTGCAAGATAATGTACCCAGAGAGGAAATTATTCAAAAATTCCCATCATGAAGACTGCAGCTGAATTCATATGTTACGCTTTTCTTCTAAGAATATGGCCGTCATCAACTCCATAAGAAGAACCTTATGGATAAAAAATTGGACGGGAGATATTTCTTCAAAATTGCATTCTGAACAAGTGGAACAGAGATCCTCAGTCATTGGATCATTTCCTCCATATACCGAAACAAGTCTGTCAAGATCTAAAGTGGTGGCTAGAACCAGGACGTCTAGCAACAGGAAGATCACTACAACACGTAAAAAAAAAAGTGGTAGTAACAACCAATGCTTCACAAACAGTGCCCATGTCAAAAATGGCTACAAGGTTCCTGGTCCTCAACAGAAAGTTCTCTTACGTTTGACGATAACCATCTAAGTGCTGTCAGACTAGCTCTTTTCCAATTGAAATCTTGTTTGATGGGGAAAGAAGTGTTAGTTAGGTCAGACAACCTCCCTACGGTATTTTATCTCAACAAGCAACGAGGGACGAAGTCTCTAATGTTGATGAAAGAATGCAAGTTGATTTCCAACTGGGCGGAAGCCAATCTCCGGAGTCTCTCGGCTGTTCATATCAAAGGCACCTTAAACATAAAAGCAGACACCCTCAGCCGTCATGTCATACACCCAGCAGAGTGGTCACTGAACACCAAGATTTTTCAACAGATAATAATGAAGTTCTGTCACCTAGAAATAGACGTTTTTGCTTCCAGAGATAACAGGAAGCTGAACCTATTCTGTTCCCTCAACAAGGATCATTGTCCATTTCACCTCGATGGTCTGGCCATAAGTTGGGATAAGAAATTTGTGGGAACCACTCTATGCTTGAGAACCCTACCTGATTTAATTCCCAAAATAAACAAACCAGATAATCTCAACCAAGAAATCATTCTTCCATCTCTTCCGTTATCAGATAATTCTGCAGAACCCTCTCCGTTGGACGTCAGGAGAGCAGTCTTATGTTATCTAGACAGGTCTCAAGCTTTTATAAAATCTGAGAATCTCTTCCTTCAATTTGTTGGAAGAAACATGGGTCAAAAGGCCGCAAAAAGCGACCATATCCAATTGGATTAAAAATGCTATAATCTTCTCATTTTTACAGGAAGGCATGGAACCCCCGCAGGGTTTGAAAGCACACTCCGCGAGAGCTACATTCGCTTCATGGGCCGAAGCATACCAAGTGCCTTTGCAGGAGATCTGTAGCGCTGCAACATGGAAATCCCCATCTACTTTTGCTAAACACTACCGTTTGGATTTGTCTCAGAGCTCAGCCTTAAGCAAAAAAGTGCTCGTAAAGGCGAGAGATTACTAATGACCCTCCCTTTAAGTTCTGCTACTTAGATCCCATACTGTGCTGCCGTAGGACGACCAGGAACGTACGAAATTTTCCTTAGCTTACCTCGGAAATTTCAGTCCCTGTAGTCCGTAGGCAGCACAGGGATCCCACCCAATAAATTTTTCTTTGCTGCATATGAACTCAGTGTATGTCTGTTCTTGGGGCCTTAAATAGATTGCTCATTAAATATGCTAATTGGACTCTTCTGCCTTGTTCCTAGGAACGGAACTTAACCCATACTGTGCTGCCTACGGACTACAGGAACTGAAATTTCCGAGGTAAGCAAGGAAATTTTGTACGTTATTTATATATAAAATATATATTTATATATTTTTTAGTAATATATATATTTATACATATTTTTAATTATATATTTTCTTTTAAATTACATATGTTTTATACATAATTTATTGTATATATTTAATATTTAATATATGTATTTAATATTATTTATATTATTTATACATGTATATTTATATACACTTTTTCACTTTTCACATATTATTATTTATATAGACTTTATATCTCCAATTCAACGTTATCATTATATATTCCACAGCCCTAATATTTCATCTGCCTTCGATGTCGATGTCAGTTGGCGAAATGCGTTGAGATACTTTTAACCCACGGATTCCTCAATATGGAAATTTTTAACTCTCCGGTCTCGGCTGAGACTTTTTCCCCCTATCGTTTATATGCATAACATAGCCAACTTGTCTGTAAGCTGTTCTGCTTTTTCTTTATTAAAATATTTGCAAGAAATTACTGCACCATTTGTGGTTTCTCACCTATATTGCAGACCTTAAGAAGAAATCAAGTTTATTCTGATGAGCCTCCTTTCAAAGTCACTTTTGTGAGTGCACTTAACACATTTATTTAATTGTTTTTTTTGTTTGAATTTATTACACTTTTGTTTTGTATTATATTTTTTTCCACATGTTTATGCACCCCTCTTCTGACATATTGATTCTTTGAACAGTTGTGAGGAGTGTTGTTTGAGAGCAGCAGAACGTGTAGAATTATTTATTTATCATTCACGTGAAGGTGGTTTCTCTTGTTTTCTATTGTCAGTGTAGCAGAGCCTGTCCTGGTGTGTCTGGGTGTCAGTGTGGCAGAGCCTGTCCTAGTATGTGTGTTCGGGTGTCAGTGTGGCAGAGTCTGTCCTGTGTGTGTGTTTGGGTGTCAGTGTGGCAGAGCCTGTCCTGGTGTGGTGTGGTTGGGTGTCGGTGTAGCACGGCCTGTCGCTGGGGTGTACTGTTTGGGTGTCGGTGTGGCAGAGACTTTCCTTGGTGTGTGTTTGGGTGTCTGGTGTGGAAGAGCCTGTCCCTGATGTGTCGGTGTCTGGAGGTTGTGTTGGGAAGGAGCCTGTCCTGGTGTGTGTGTGGTTTGAATTTGCGCTGTGGCAGGAGCCTTTCCTTGGTGTGTGTTGGGGTGTCTGTGTGGCAAGGCTGTCCTGGGTGTGTGTGTTTGGGTGTCGTGTTATGTTATTACTGTTTGGTTAGTTCAATAACAAAAAGTATATTCCATAGATTTTTTGGCAATGATAGTTTGATTTTATGATTATTATAGTATATATATATATACAGTATATATATTCAGTGGTATGATTTAATGGTGGAAATTATTAATGCCCCCCCAGCTTTGACTGTGGTTTCATTGTTTATCATTGTTTTCTTGGGACATTTTCTGATGGTGTCTCTGGGACGTCTTCCATCGCAAAGGGGTAAATATTGGTGACAGTGTAAGCAGTGTGTTTTAGTTCTTAAAAAACTGTTCCTGAGAATGGTTTAACACAGCTGCACTTTTCAAACACAAAACAAGAAATCATTAATATTGGCGAAAAAATAGGCATTGAGCTGCACATGCAAATAGTGTATTTCACTTCTTGAAATAATGTTCCTAAATATGGCTCAAGACAGTCGAATGTTAATGTTACCAGAAAAATAATTTAGATTAAGAGCCAGAAGAGGAGGAGTCAGGTAACACTTCGTCCAGTTATTTCTCTGTTAAATGTGTTGCTCCTTCCACTCTGCAGAAGCAGTAGGAGCCTAGCTATGCCACTGGTTCCCCAATATGCACTGGCATCACTGCCATGATCACAACACTGTCATAGAAAAAAAATACTAGTATCACAGCTACCCCATAGTAAAGCGTGGGATCATTTTGAGAGTGTGGGAGATTGCCGCACTATAAGGTGCATGTTGTGTCATAAAAAAACGAGCCAGTGTAAGATGTTAGGACATCTTACCAATTCTGGTATGAGCCAAAACCTACATATACATCACGGTGCTGCTTTAGAGTGGAACTGGCACCGACAATCCACTGTTATTAGGACCAGAATGTTATCAGGCCAGGCTTCTCCTTAGTGGGACAGCAGTTGCTTTCATGGCCACCTACCAGTTTCCAAAGCGAGAAGGTTTCCTATGTGACAGAGGGGGCAAACTCAACCACCAGAGAACACAGCTCTAAACAAATCTGGTGGAGTCAGCTTTCTTTTTGAAATATCTTTATAATTTAGCTAATAATTAACTACACATTTAGAAATGTCACATTGCTAAACTGGTTGTGTTAACCTTTTCACACAGAAAACAAAAGGTTTTTTTTCACAAACTTTTTTGTAAAAGTTCACAACCTATTCATGGGTGAAAAAGCAGAACGCAACAATGTTTATTAACTTAAGCTTACAGAATGTAAAAAAATAGACTACTGCAAGCACAGTAAATAGTCTTTTAAAGTTTTAATACGTACTTTAAGTTTGTGGAAAAGAAATGACACTGGCTCTAGTTTTTCTGGGAGAAAAATGTTTACTTAGATATACCTGATAGAAAAAAAAGTGTTTTTCATTTCTCAAGAAACAGATGGTGCATTAATATTTTACTTTAGAGAACTTAACGAAAATCATCATCAAATGTTTTCTATTGAATATTGAGCCAAGAATCAAAGCAAATGATGATTCTTTCCAAATTACCAAGAGATATGTTCAGCAGCCACACTTACATTGTCATTTTCATCTCTGTGGGCAGGCAAAATGAAGTAACAGCATGAAACATATTTCCTTTATTTCCTAAGAAAGCAAACAAGATACTGTAGTTAATAATGGGCATCGCATCTTTCACACCATGTATTTATAGGTTGTTCGGCAAATATCCACATGGAGAAAAAAATCTTCCCAAGGATTCTCATTTATTTTCAGGGCTTTTTTGTAACTAATGTAAATTTTCTCCTCCGCTTTTATATTTGGTGTGAATTACAATTAATCTTTTTAGTATATGAACCTGTAGCTTAGGGTTGGTCACATCACAAATATGATCTGTGAATGAAAAGTTGCACAAACAAGACTTGTAATGTGGCACAGCTCACATATAAATATAAGCTGGCATTTTTCGCACACAAAAAACAGATCATCACTGCACTAGACGAAGTATCAATAGAAGTATCAATATTATAATTATTAAATACTTGCTCTATTCCGCATAGCATCTATCACACTTCTGGTACTTATGCACATAACCCATAACACATCTAAGATGTGTTTGAGTCATATATCAAAAGTTAACAATCCATGACAGCTCAAACCAATAATACTATTAGTGTAGGGATGGAACTAATTGCCTTCCTATAATTCTACTTCGCAAATAACACAAATGCATTTATTAATCACTTCAACTGTCCATTTGCTAGAATATTGGAATGGCTTTGGTATTTGTTATTTACTTAAGAATTTTGTGTTTTTCATATAAAATCTTCTATGAAAATAATGGTTTAAAGTAGGAGTAGGGCACTCATGAGTGACATCACATTCATCAATGTCTTCATGTTAGCAGAAACAAGGGTTCTACAGAATGTTAGCCAGCTGATCTTTTACTGATATGTTACCATTGCTGCAGCCATTGCTGTCCATTTGCTAGAATATTCTTGGAATGGCTTTAGTATTTGTTATTTACTTAAGAATTTTGTGTTTTTTGATATAAAATCTTCTATGAAAATAATGGTTTAAAGTAGGAGTAGGGCACTCATGAGTGACATCACATTCATCAATGTCTTCATGTTAGCAGAAACAAGGGTTCTACAGAATGTTAGCCAGCTGATCTTTTACTGATATGTTACCATTGCTGCAACCAACCATATTAAAAAGTTGGAACAGCCTTTTCTTTACTGAAATAGAAAGCCTGTGTATTTGTAAATATAGGGCTCTCCTTAACAGCAGTCTTGTGTGTACAGTTAAACACATGGGACCTCTACTAGAAGTGGGGAAATGTCTTACTTCACCTGGGTGACTTTGTAGGCTAATACAATATGTCACAAAGAAACACTAAAACAAATGTTGGCTATATACACACTGGCAAAATAACATTTGATGGGGATAAAAAGCAAAGCTGATATCCAACCACAAATCTGGCCTCTGGTGTGTGTGTTTAAATGTTGTCATGGGCTGCTGAGATTTTGTGCAATGAAATGTAAAGATCAATAAAAAGAAATATTATACCCTTGAACAAATACTTGCAAGAACAATCATATATGTATGTTGGCAGAAATTTAAAGTAGCAATAATAAAATCATAACATTGATCTGAAATAAATTAATGTAATAATGTAATGTAATACTAATGTCTAGCAACGCAAGAAAGAAAATTGCCGCAAATATTGTTGTTCAATAGTGCCTATGTATTTCAGTAAAATATTTTAATAAAATAAGTACAGTCAAATATTTTATCATGGGCATAATGTTATACTGTTTCAAACAGTAACATTCAAACAGTATGTATGCGTTATAATTGTGAGATCATTATAGCTGTGGCATACTGATATATATCTATGTTTAATACAGTGCACGTATATTGGAACAGAATACCACCTTACCAGCTGGGGATATGTTTCTATACAGCACGTCTTGTTTTTGACATAATAATGTACTTACAGAGAAATACATTTCACCGGCTCACGATTCAATAGTGAGGAAAATCAAAATTGTAAATCGATTCTAGTTCTTACGAAAAATTGAAATGTTACATGTGTTTGCTCAGCTGTCATCTCATAATTATAGTTGTGATTGGATTCCTTAAAAGGAAGAATTCAATTAACGTTCCAAAACATTATCTGTGTTATCTAGAATGCTGTGCAAATAAACCTAGGTAGATCTGGCCATTTCTTTTTTTTTTGCACTGAAAGTGTAAACAACACAAACTTTTAATTATCTTTTTTTCCTGTTTCTATAGTAACGATATTTGAGTGCCCGATTTTTGCTTCAGATGACAATTAAGCATTCCCTGGTAAACTATGAAAGGCAACATTTTACACCATTAAAGCATTATTTCTCGGAAAGGTTTGGGCACGCAGCAGTTGCCGGGAATTACAGTTCGAATGTGACATGGAATTCTAAATGTGTTAAATTCAGCAGAGTAAGTAGAACAGTGCCTTTTTAATGTGATTTTCTGAGTCTGCACTAATTGGGATCAATGCTTCTCAGCAAGAACTAAAAATCAGCTTGTCAATAGTGAGCATACTTTTATTGATTTATGTGACCTCTTCTGGGTGATTATCGCTACATACTGTAGATTATGATTCCTAGCATGTTTCATTAAGTTTTTTGTCTTTGGTTTAGGATCTGCCTTTTTATAGACATTGAATATAAACATGTAAAAAATGTTATTTATTGTTTCTAGTGGTTTTAGTTATTTTATGATAACCCTATCTTTAATGTAGGTGATTAACATAACATCGCTAACATAGCGATGGTGAACCATACCTGAAAAAGAATATATGTGCACAATGTTAGGCGTATTAACATATTTTACTGTTATTTAAAGAGACACAACCATCAAAGACTAATTTGCCAGTGATCAAGATACACCGATCTAAAACTAATTTGTATTATGACATTGTTATTGCAAGATAAGATGTTTTTTTAACTCATAGAATTGATTTAATTTTGTCAAATTCAAAAAGATAAACAAACTAACTATAAGTTAAATGGTTAAAGAGTCATTACATTTTTGTTTCTGCTCTGAAGGGTACATATTTTTCACTGCAGCTTTGTTTTAGCTTATTTCACAGAAAATGAAAAGCTCGATGGATCATCCAAAGAGTTTCCGACGTTTCCAGTTGGTAAGATGCTGGCATTGAATAATTTTATATTAATTTTTTTCTGCTTACTTTAATCAGAGGATACAGTACATTGTGTGACTTTGTTGCTCTTGATAAACAGTGAACAATTTGTCTCAGTAGAATAAATGAGTCTAAGGAACTAAAAACAGTAACTCAATTGCATTGTGTCCTGCAGATTGAAGGCTCTCATGGTTTATTTTTCTTGATAAAGAATGCAGGCACAAATTACCTAGTGAAAACCCTGGGATATTATTGTTAAGTAAATGTTTATGTTCACAATGTATGTATTATGTATTGAAAGATTTTTGAGGGAAAAAAATCACAAAATACATATTTTAATAGAATTTTATCAAATGTGAATATGTAAAAAGAATATATTAATATTTTAAGGAACACAACACAGGACTGGTTCATGTACATACGCATGGATGAAGCTCATGTTGTTTATGTCATTGCGGGAAGCAATATTAAGTGCTTTTTGTACTATGTACTTAGCTGTGCAAGGCATAAAACACAAGGAAACCCAACAGAACATTTTTATAAGCTTTATTAGGCAGCTTACCCTTTTAGGATTCTAACTGTTGGATATAGAGAACTACCAGGGGGAGAAGCTCTCCAAAGAAAATACATTGTCCAACTCGCTGAAAGGTAGCCACCGTGTAAGATGCAGGAGTCGCCCAAAAGCTAAGTGACGTTTGCTCTTTGGCATCTATGTAAAGGGTGAGTGATGAATGAAGTTTATTTTTGGGTTTTATGTATCCAGTATTGTAATAATTGGGAATACTATTTCTGTGTTTTGTGTGTATACCAGTGTTGGGTACCTGGGGCTCCCCTATTCTGGAGAAGAATCTTTGTGAAGTGGAGGGTGCTAGCCCAGATGGCATTTATTGGGTATGGAGTGGACAGGAAGCAGGGGGGAGTTTTGGTGAGGCGTGAGCATGGCCAAATTCTACTCTTTACAAATTCTCTGTCCAGGGAAAAAATAAACTGATGCAGAGATGCAAGGGAGCAGAGCTTCACATAGAGACTCTGAGGTAAAAGCCTGGATCTTTGTATGTTTATCATGACGTCTATCAGTTAACCTAAGTCCTATCCATATGGCAGTGCTCTGATACAGTTCGTATGAGACATGTGCACAGTGAGCAAAAACGATTTGAATAAAATTTTTGTGTGTTCCAAAGGATGGGTCCCTGACACCTTCTGGACCCACCTTTCACTTTACAAATATTTCTTTAAAAAAAGGTTCCTCCAGAGTAAGGACAGAGGAGCAGCAGCAGAAGTAGTAGGCAGGGCCGGCCCTACTATGGAGCAGAGTGGGGCAATTGCCCCAGGCGGCACTTTTGAAGAGGCGGCACTTTGCCGTCCCAAGAAATGCTTTAGGAAGCCATCAGCAAGCTATTATTAGCTTGTCTGTGGTCTGCGGACCTAATGCACGTTGTGCAGACCGTCTTCTCTTCCGTGATTGGAGGTCAGCTCTCACGTGGCAGCATGAGTTTCGCGGAGAGTGCAGTGACATCAGGCGTCACATCAGCGCTCACTTACGTGTGGGGGCATTTCACACTTCGCTCCAGGCAGCACAATGTCTTGGGCCGGCCCTAGTAGTAGGGCACTGAGCCTGGGCAGGCAGAAACTAGCATATGTCACATGCAGCCCTGTGGAGCAGGATCAAATTTCCAAAATATTATGGAAACGTAAAACAAAGTTCCCCCAGAGCAAGGCCGAGTGGGGCAACCGCTCCAGGTGGCACTTTTGAAGAGGGGGCACTTTGCCACCCCAAGCCCTTTTTTATTTTTTTAAAGCCGAGAAGAGAGAGGGGCGCCGAGTGGTTTTCACTTACCGGAAGATGATGTCATTTCCAGCGCTCAGCAAGCCGGCACCGAGACCGAGCAGGGAGACTCACCGCAGGACTACTGAAAGGTAAGTATGGGGGGGGTAGATAATGGGGGGCGGCAGCAGGGTATGTGGACAAGATTATTGAGGTTTCTGGGATGTTGACTGGGAAAGTATAGGGGAGAGAGCACCAAAGGATGCCCAGGGTTTCAGACATTATCCCTATCTGATAAAATAAGAAGAGAGAGTGAGAGGAGGTGAGAATAGGACTGATTTGAATAGAAGTGCTTGGGATGAGAGAAGGGGAGAATGAAGTAATGATGGTGCAATACAAACATAGTTTGGGGGTTGCTGGTGGCTGGAGATAGATAATGATTTTACTAACAAAAGAAAGGAGGAAGAAGGGGATTGTGAACATGAAGTAAAATGGTGATGGGAATGCAATGTAGGTGGGGGAAACACAATAAGCAGTAGGTAGCTCTTGATAGTTCAGGCAGTTCAGTGGGATATTGATTGCAGGGAGTCTCCCAGGTTCCTCTTTGTCCTTCCTTGTTGTCCCTATTGTTGAACTCCCTTGGACAACTCCCACATAGTAGCACCTGACACTTGGATGGAAAGTGGCACATAGATGGAATGTGGCCTGTGCCTGTAAGAGGCTTGTGCCTCCAATGTCACTACTGATAGGGATGGCTGCTAGTTAGGTGTTTACCAATTGATTACTTACCCCACAATAAAATCACAGACACATGGGGGAGAGGGGGTTATAACTAACAGGGTACTAATAGTTCAATATAGACAAATCAAAGGACAAACAAAGGGATGATGCAGATGCAAAACGTGGAATTCCTGAACAAATAATTATATAAAGAAGTTAGATGTTTTGTTTGATAAAGCCATTATCAAAATTTTTCCCGTATTATGACCAAGTTTAGTGCTGTAAACTAGCTTTTTCTGCAAACATGCCTGTATTTGCATTTTAATGAAGACAATAGCCAATGTTTTTTGGAGTTTGTGAGTCAACTTCAACATCTATCTTCTATTTTAGGTATATATTAATAATATGTACATTTGCTTATATGACCAATACAGATTCTGTTGACATTTATTCAACCACAGGGTAATTGCAGAGTAATATGGTGGTGCAGATACCAAATACCGTATTTGCCCGAATATAGGCCGCACACCCACACACTTTAAGTCTTTAAAGTGGGGGTGGGGCCTATATTCGGGATCTAGCACAGGAATGCGCAATTCATATCGCCCGACTTTCAGTTCCGGGCGTCGGGCAGGCGGCAGGGTTAGGATACCGGCATGGGAGGTTGTCGAAGCGCATTGTGCAGACGTTCACCAGGGGGGTCCCGGCAAGATAGATTGTTAAAGCACATTGTGCAGATGTGCCGGCAGCGGAGGCTGTTTACACTCGCCGGTGAACGTCTGCGCGATGTACGTTAACAATCTTCCTCATCGTGGGAAGTGCCGGCACCGGAAGTTGAATACGCATACTACGTAGATGTCCCCCGCCGGCTCCGCAAGACCCCGGGGAGTCTGCACTGGTAAGTCTAGGGGGGGCACATCTTGGGGGCAGAGTGGCAGCAATCGTACGGGGGGCAGTGTGCAGCATATTCTCGGGCAGGAGGCCGAAGAGGAGATACATTTTATCTTTTGGGGGGGCAGAAGTGGCAGGCATAAGTGGTTTTACTAGGAAATATTTTTCTTAAAAAAGCACCTAAATGTTTTAAGGGTGCGGTAGTTTCGGTTTGCGGCCTATATTCGGGTGCGGCCTATAATCGAGCCAATTCGGTATATACCCCATATCATCCATCCAAAGGGATCAGGGTTCAGTTAACAAATGAAATGAAGCACCATATTGGAGGCGCAGACCACATCCCATACCTACCCCTCATCTATATATCGTTACTTCTGTGATTCTTTTATACTTCTATACTATAATATTTATTATAGTATATGTGTTTTTCATCTGAATTATTTATCTATGATTTGTAAGGTATGTTTTATTATTGGATTATAGGAGTATTTAAAAAACAACCAATTGTCAAATGTAGGAGCATCTGTACAGAAAATAGCAGAATGTGATTTTAAAGCAATCAGAGAGGCATTTCCCGATCCTGAAGAGGTTTATATTGGATTTCTGTCATCTTAACATTATGATGCCCAAGATATGGTTTTTAACAACTCTCCTTTTTCTCCTGTTATTTTG
>VKOC01019174.1:0-10010 GCA_009364415.1 Spea multiplicata | reverse complement strand
TTTTTTTTTTTTTTTTTTTTTTTTTTTTTTTTTTTTTACATTACAACAAATATGACATCATTCCTTGACAGATCTTGGTGTGGAAATAATCCATCATTTTTATAAGAGAGAAAAATGGGCGGATTTACACCCATATCCTCCATATGCTTGAATCAAGTTGCACAACACTATGGGCAAAATAACCTGACCTTTAAATAATAATGAAATAATTTTTGTGCATGAAGTCTGTTGTTCATTATTGTTATCACCATGTGCCTGCAGAAACTGAATATATACAAAGGAAAATAATAATTAAAAAAACATGCAAAAAAGTGGGCTAAGCCTAAGCTTTGCCACAAAAATAGCCATAAATCATCAGCTGGAATTTTAGAAGTCATTTGGCCTTGTGAACTAGTATGTTGTGTTGTGAAGTGTGATTGCGAGGCTGTTGTGGGTGGGTTGTGTCTTGGTTACAATAACAAAGATAAGATAGGGACGGCAGCAAAGTATGTCTAATACATTCTTCAAACAGCAGAGCCCTAACTAGGGGTTGGTTAGGAGGTTCTGCCCTGCGTTGACATCACATACGCTTCTGGAATCAGAAGGTGGCACCGTGGCTTAGCAGCCGTGTGGCTCAAATGTGCCACTCACCTTGCAGGGCATGGGGCATCTGCCAAAAGTCCCAAGGAGGTAAAAAGTCAAATATTGAGTTGGATGTTCAGATAAGGAGGGTGCATGGCCATGTTTCCTGTCGTTCCCATTTCCTGGGCTACTGTGGCCCTTACCACCCCTAAAACACGTTTTTTACGCCTGAAATGTTGGGGGTTATGCTCTTGCTCAACACAAAATGTTGCTACCTCTGCAAGATGCATCTCCCTATCCTCCTACCTGCCCTACTGTGGATTATGAATGACGTCATTCCACATGTGTGAAGTCAGAACGTTTTAAAGTAACAAAATGCAGGGTGTCGCTTCTGATATTAAAACAAACACCTGGCATACAATATGCCTCAATAAAGAATTACAAAACTCATTAGCAACAAACGTAGCTGTTTCTCATTAGCAACAGATGTTGTTGCTTCTTGGTGTACTTAGCGTTCGGTTGTTACAAATGTTCCCTCTAAGGACTCAGAAGTGATTAAAGGACTAGTAAAGAGCTGGTTAAGGGGCTAGTATTTTTTTCTAGCATTAGCAACACATGATCCCTGTGTTTTGTGGTACCAGGCAGTGTGTCTCTTCTGCATCCATTGGTGTTTGCACCCCCAGTATACCCCTAACATTTCTGAGACCTCTTCATTGGGGTACAAGGGTACCTACCATACCCCTCGAGAGGTACTGAAGCAACCCTGCTTTACTACATTCCATTTTAGCAATGAGGGAGAGGTGAGTGAGGTCTTTGCTTCAACACAGATCAGGGGATCCCCCCAACAGTATCTCATCAACCAGCCTATGATTCCCACCATCAGGGGTGAGTAGGCCCGAGGAACAGGGGGGCAATTACAAAACTCTCATAAAAGATCTGGAGACGTCCACCAATAAATCTGGATCCAGCAGTAATAGCGTATATAGCAATATACTCAAATGTGAATAAAATAAAATAAAGTCTCAACGCGTTTCGCCGTGTCGGATACCGGCTTCCTCAGGAGAAAAAGTGAGAATAAACTAGATGCTTTATAACGGACCCTTTTCCGGACGATTTTATTCTTACTTTTTCTCCTGAGGAGGACCACCTCCCTCTTCCTACTACTAATGCCTCTCGCTATACAACCCAGCACCCTGCTTGCACCATGTCTCCACGATTGTGATGCACACCCATTTGTTTACATTATACATATAAGTTGTTACTATCCAACTCTTAACAATTAAACATTTTTTTTATAAATATTAATTATCGGAATGCAACAGTAGTTTCATATTAAAAACAAATGATGTAACCATCCCCAAGCAGACATTATTAGAGTTCTAACACTTTTAATACTCCTAGCTGGGCAAGTATATCTGCGAAGACACCATGCAGAGATGTAACTAGAAAACTACACTCCCTTTGCGGGACATGTTTATTAAAAGCATTTGTTGTTGGATTCTGACAGCAAAATAATCTGGGAAAATAGTTCCTGAAGAATACGTATCCTTACATGAACTTGGATGTGTGGATAAACACATTCTGTAACACTTAGTGTTTAATGGGTCCATTATAGTTGTGTGTATAGCTCTTGTTATCTCACAAAAGCAATGCGGTAAGCGATGCTAACGATCAATAACTTTTTGCATTCTATATTTAAAGGGAAGGGGCAGAATATGAGACGTAGTATGGGACCTGTGTCCACAATCCTCAAGGAGCACAGTGACAGAGAACCTAGGATGTCCCATCACCAGACCACTTAAAAGCAAAATGGAAGCGCAGGTCTGCCTGCTTACGCCTGCTTACGGCTGATTACGTCTGCTTATGCCTGCTTACGCCTGCTCCAGATGTGACATCAAATCCTGTGCTTCAAACACAGCCATAAGAAACCAGTTGCAGCTTCACCCATTCCGGACACACACGGCCACCAAGGAATGTCTCCCCCACATGAAAAGAAGGTAAGCAGTTGTGGAAGGAATGGAATTCTAAAAACTGAGGGCTAATACAGGGGCTGGGGGACAATAAGTGGGCAATACAGGAGCTGGGGGACAACGCAGGGGCTTGGTTAGTGATACACAGGCTGAGAATGGAAAATACAGGGACTGGGTGGGGGGTAATACAGGTGCTGGGAAAATCTCAAATTCAGCTGTTATTTCAGCTATTTTGGCCTCAATGTTGCAATTATCTTGAATGTCCCTTGAATTCTAACGAGTTATTTGGTTAGTGAATAGACCCTACAATGATCTATGTTTTTAAGTTTATGGCTGTAAAAAAAAAAATACAAAAATAATTTTATTTATGTTTTAGAATGTTTTTATAATTGTGTGCGCCAAGGCTCTTAGTTCACTAGTTCTGCCACTGGTCAAGGTGTAGTCCCATTAAAAAAAATATATTTTTCTCTGTGACCATAAAATACAGTGCTGTATACAGTTACAACATACACTAACACACACACACACACTTTAACACCATACACTTACTGTACACATACACTCATTCTAACACTATACATTTACACATACACACATATACATTCATATATACTCTTACTCGCTGACTCACTCAACTCCTACTCTCCTTCTTTCCCTCTTCCCTTCCTCATCTCACAGAGCCCTGACTTCAGTGCAATTCACAGTCTCTGTGCAAGCTGCTTCGCTATTTAAGGTAAGTTCTGGGAGTACTGAGGAAGAAGTAACAGAGTCCTCATTTAGGACTCCCATGGAAATACTCAGGGCTTCACCTACTTAGCCCACCACCACCACCATCATTTTGTTTTTTTGTTTTTATGTGAATATACTCCAAATGTGGTTTTGTTTGTAGTCTGTAGGTTTTAGTTTAGTAAATAAACAATTTACTTTGACTAACAACTCCAGTTTCCTTAACACTTCTCAATGTCCTCTTGTTTTAGAACAAGTGGTGTGCGTTAGTCTAATCGTATGGGTAAGTTAGTATGAGTGGCTGGGTGCGCGTGTTAGCGAGCACGTCTGATTGTGTTAGTGTGAGTGGGGTGCTCACACTAACACACATACCCAGATCAGGGGGTGGATCCGCCACCGACCTATGTTAGGGCCATCCCTGGTTCCATATCTTATGTAAGTCTCGGTAAGCAGGCATTTGCTAACTCATCAACATTGTGGTAAACAATCTAAGTTCAACAAAAGTAATGCAGTGTAGCAAAGTGGCACACTGCCACTGAAAGGGTTAATACTTTATATCACTAGCTGCAGTGCCTGAGTACCAATGCCAATAACTTTTATAGACGTATCGGAGGTGGTTATTTTAGTTGTTATAATCTGTGTTGTGGGTATCCCAAACAGTAAAGGAAGATTGAAAACAATTTGAAAAAAGACTATTGGAAAATTGGTTCCAGATTGCAGTTTATTTACTGGGAAGATGTACAATGTTAAAAAAAAATAAAATGTACAACCACTAGATTCTCATTAAAATTAATATGAAATTGTTTCAAAACCACATCACTGAGTTCTACGTCCGTGTTGATGGATGCAAAATTGAATCAAAACAACAATTTTTTTATAAAAAATGAATTGCTCGTATTTGGTATGATGGTTGCGGATGATGAGTATTATAGTCAGCAATAGATGCGGCACCTAGAATAACAAAAAAATATGGTGTTGATAAAGATGAAGGGTGGGAATTTATTTCTTCCCATTTTGCGTTTTTTCTTTATTTTACCAACTTTAAGATTCCAAAGTATCATTACGTTAAATACGGTAATGAAGTCGGCTGTGGTGTGGCGGTCTCTGGGAATTTCTGTTCATTCTGATTTACTCTAAAGATCTAATTATGTTGCATTTGGTTCTGAAATAACAATAGCCACTTTGTTCGCAGCAAAATAAACAGACCTGTTAGAGCCATAGACGCAGTCATTCTACTTCGGGACAGTAAAGCCTCATCGTACGTATTATTATTATTATTGTTTATATAGCGCCAACAATAGACGTGGCTCTTCATACATGTTTGACAGGGTTTGACATGAACAAGACAAACCGACACATTAGGTAAAGTTTAACTGCTCGCAAGCTTACAATGTAGAGTACTATTTATCTTCAAGGCAGTTTTGGTGGCTTAATATGCTCTGACCTACAATTTTTAAGAGCCACGCAATGAAAATCTTCCCATTAACTCACCTCTTACAGGGACAAATGAAACCAAGAACTAGACTACAAATGAAAGAACATTCTCACCCCATACTACTAACATTCATGGAAGGCTCAGACTTGTTCCCCTTTCCATACATTGCTTACTAATAAGCATGCATTAGTTTTGAAGGTCACCTGAGGGTTGCATTTTGGATATTTTTTTGGTTACCTCTCAATATTTCAGATAAGGAATGCTTTTGTTTCAGGGCTTGCGATTATAGTCGGTGCCAGTAAGGACAGCCTTGCTGGGACATCATATGTGAGGTTTTTTACCTCTTGCTATTTATGTGAAGAAGACTGCATTTTATTTACATACCATAATTTATATACACAGTCTCCTTTTTTAAATGCACATTATCGTGACTATTAGGACCGTAGAACACTGTGATACTCTCATACTCAGCAAACATTCTGAGCTCCTACAAAAGGGGGCATCAGAGGGAGGAAAGGTGGACATCATGGGAGGAAAGAGGGACAGAGGAAGTGTCCCTTCTAAATTTGGAAGGTATGCTTTTAATAGTTTGAGATTATTTTCCCATGTATATGTCTATTTAGGGCCTTGATTAACTCAGTTAGTTTGAACTGGACCTTTAGGATGGGTTTTACACCACAAAAACTGTGGGAAGGAGTTAAGGCAATCCAGTTAAACAAGAGCAGATGTTGTTCCCAACTTGGCCTGGTCTGTAGAGCGGTTCATCTAGTAGACCTGGTACTGCCTCTACTTCTGCACTACAGCAATAAAACAGTAACAAGTTTATTGAACTTTAATATGTCCCACCGTGCAGGTAACGTTAGGTACAGATGGACCTCTTATAGCCTTGGGGTATTTTGAATATTCTAGCCTAAGCTACAGCCTAAGCATGAAAATGGATCCTGCCTAAAAATAATGCTCAGAAATAGTTAAATATGGTAATTCCCACACCATAGTGGCCCAAAACTGTATTGAGGCATAAGAAATATCAATGTTGGAGAAGGGAGCCAACCTTTAACATTTAGATAAAATAATTAAACCAGTGTTAAGAATAATAATAATAATAATGCCAGTCTTAATAATATAAAAGACTGTTGTTTTTGCAGTAGCTGTAGCATTCCCCTACAGACCCAGTGTAGCCTCCAACTCACTGCTCCTTAAGACTACCTTGGAGTGTCACCTCTTGCTCTTAGTGGATATCTTCTGTACTGAGCTCATCATATTCCAGCACTGGCTGGATCCCGTGCTGTCAGGTTCAAGATATGACTTAAACCATTTTATTGTTACTAGGCTGGGATCTATTGCAATGTCTCATTGAGCGGTGGCACACCGGTGGGTCCATTTACCTGAAAAGGTGATCTGTCCACAGTACTGTAACAAAAGGGGCCACCTTCCATCCTGACCTGGGCCAGTATACTCCGTTGGTTTTCAATATCCCACCAGCATAATGTACGACACATGTATATTACTAGACATTAAATGAAGCTCCTGTTTGTTTGTAAGGTTTTACTTTTTCGATTAACACAAACAAAAGCTCCTCACAACTGGCGAATCCTCAGTGTAATAGAACATTTGTGGCTTGATTTGAAGAACACTATTGATCATTTCCATATCAGACCCCTTTTGAACGCCCCTTTGTTCTCCTAACTAATTAATTGGGAATATATTATTGAGAAACCACTTTGTAATTTCTGGAATGACAATGATTTCTTGTAATTTTTTTGTTTTGTTTAGTTTAAACCCCAGTTGGGTTAGAACTTACTTGTCTTGATAGAATCCTGGCTTCTGAGTATGTTGTAGGGGCTGGCGCTCCGCCACAGTAACATCAGACTTCAGCCTCACGGCACTTCTGGTTAAATAGAATAAGCATATGTATATGTAATCGTTATACTTTTTATCAATCAACGGTGGGCTGCAATTTGAGATCCGCTCTTAATAAATGAAATCATATATTGAGCCACAGCTCCGTTCTATGCGTCAAGGTACGGCTATATTGGGTTTGGTCCCTATACCAACGCTTAACACTAGATCAACCTCGGATAAAAACTAATGACGGGGCTTGTAATGTAGAACGTTTTATTCTGTGCTTCTATGTTTCTATGCCTGACATGTAAACTTGCCTGTAAACATATAGTTTATGTCATGTATTGATTCCAGCTGCTGTTTGCTTATGCTGTCTGCCCTTACCGTACTCATTTTTCATGTCTTTGTAGGCTGATCCAAGGGCTGTCCGCATTCTAGATTGTAGAACAGCTTCACATCTCTCCAGTGTAAGTAAATTCCATTACCCCTATTAGCACCGGGTTTGCGGCTCATTCTCTGGACCACTGATTTATCTTTAGTAGGAGTTGACTCTGTGTTCCAGCTGCTTAGACCCCGATTCAGTTACCAAGGTATACCTTATCAGGGAGACCACTATACCTTCTGTTACTATGTAGTCACCATGCCCACAGTTGTAAAGTGTATTCATTATCAGGGTTTACCAATCAGTGGTACATACTACATGGGAGCACCAAAGGCTTGTGGAACTTGATAGGAATCAGGAGACTTGTATTCAACAATACATTAAAATGTATTAAACAAACAGTAATCATATACTAGGTATACTGGGATTCTTGGGAAGCACTGATGACTTGCCTAGCAAGACCTAGAAAGACCTAGAAAGGCAACAAAGATGTTAAACATTATATTTTATATATTAAATATTGCACTTAAGTTTTTTCTCAGATTCAGAACCATTTAAAAAGGTTTCTCATTCTTTAGATATTCAGCAGATCCAAGAAATCATTCGTCAAGATTGTAAGTGTTTGCAGTTCAATATTATTCTACTGTGCAAAACTAAGCGTGTTGATAGACCGTCAAGAGAATATGAGAATGTACTGTTTATTACTTTATTAGAGAAGTTGACAGCTATACAGTTCTCAGGATGGGGGGGGGAAGCAAATTCTTTTTGCGGTTGCTACAATGCAGTGATAAGGTTATTCTATGGGAACGGCGGACCTGGTGTAATAGTGCACGGCCTATTGTCATTGATGTGTGTGGGCATACTGAAGTTACATAGTCCTAGTCCTATGATAAAGTGGGTGCAGTGACTATCTAATGAAATGTATAGGAACTCTTCTTATTAACCCCTTAAACCCATTGAAAACAATGCATTTTGAGCCTGTACATGTACGGGCTTTATCATTAAGGGGTTAATATAAATAGAATTATTGGTTCAAATTGAAAAGTGTTTCATCTCGACAAAAATCAGCTCAACAAGTGAATTAAGAAAGAAATCCATTAAACTCAATATAGCTGCCATCTCAACAATCAGCTCGACTACCAACTCATTTGGCAGCCTTGACTCCTGGCTCACTCAATTAACTTGACTGATTAACTAAACATCATATGCCTATATAATGCCTATACAGTGTGACGGAATCCCCAATATTTATGCCTCAGATAAGGGGTTTTTCCAATGGCATTCACTGGGTATGCGCTGAATTTGTATTGATAAAATCTTATCATATTATGCCGGTGTGTATAATGGGCAGGCAAGAGTTTGGAACAGGTACTGTTGAAGCAGAAGAAGTTACATTCCAAGTAATTGGCAATAATCCAAACGACTAGCAGGACATGGTGACATCGTTACATAGTTACATGCATGCGTCCATCAAGTTCAGCCTTTCCCATATTTATTTCTTGCTGTTGATCCAAAAGAAGGCAACCCTCCCCAGTTTGTGGCTCTTTCCAATTTTGCATAAGCTAGGGAAAAAAATCCTTCTTGACCCCAGAATGGCAGTGAGATCTCTCCTTGGATCAAGAAGCTGTTTCCCAGGAAATCTAGAAGTTATATCCCTGGATATTATGTTTTTGCAAATATTTGTCCAATTGATCCAAATGGTTCCAGGCACATAAACTGCATCTAATTATTCATCCCGGATATAACTTTTACTGTTACCCTGGCATTGCCGACTTCCATTGACTGCTTTCAACTTGGGATATGACTCTTTCCTAGCTTGAACTTTGATTTGGATTTTGACCTCTACTCTCTGGTCTCCCCAAGCACCCCATTGACACAATACAGTGCCGAGCGAACACAGCCCTTACATTATTCTGTACCTGATGCCACATGTCATTAAGAGGCAGAGCCTGTGTAGATTGGGGGCACCAACTTGGGTCATGCCCAGGGCATCATCCAAGGTAAATAATTCACTGCCCCTTCAGGTATTGATTATTGGTATTGTCACTTTAAATCAGTGGAACGCTTGTGCCAATTTTCTAATGGCTAGTTTTGTTACTTGGGAGGGCGTCCCATCCCTTTAGATTTTAGGGTGGAATCTTATACTCGTATTTGTTGTAATTTTCAAAGAAATGTCCACAGAAGCTTCCGCTTTTCACGCTCAGTTATTATCACCAACTGCAGCTGGCAAGCCAAACTCATTTTTCAGCGTACCGGATACTTTTGTTTTTCTATAAAACCAGTATTTCAGTATTTGTATTTGCCAGTATTGTGATGGATATACGAAGCCTTAGTTCCTGTGAGGTTCCAAAGCTGTCCTAAGCAATATTATTTAAAAATGTGTGTTAAGTATTATAGGTATTAAACAGAGCTCACAAGAGGTGGGTTGCATGATGTACATAGAATCCCATTTAGACTGATATTATCACGTATTATTGGTAAAAAATGTGTTCTTTATTATTTAAACATAAGGGGCGATTTATCAAGATATTGCATGTTGTTTGATGTAGCGCCATTATATGCTGTAGCGCTGTACAATGGATAGCATATTGGCATAAACGTATAGCACTGCACTACACGGTATGCACGAATACATGAATATGGATAATTATTTGTGGGTTAGCAGACTTTTTTCAATATATGCAGAAAACAGGTAATTTATACGTTTCTCTGCCTGTGATGGTTAATTGGATTCAGAAATTCTTAGCCAAGTGGAAACCATTGTGAATCGGGCTAACTAGGATAGCTGTGAAGGAAGAGGAATAGGATGAAAACATTTTGAGGATGGTCTATTAAAATGGTTCATTACCATTAGGTAACCACTAGCCGCTGTCCCACATACTTGTTGAACCTTTTTTTATTCAATATTTAAACACCTACCTTTAAAAGGGAAACTGAACACACATCTCACCTAGAACTTCATTCCCTATGTGGTCAGAAAGCATAGCGTAAGAAGCAGACCCAAGACGTTGTGGCCTTTGAGGAACCTGATCGTCTATTGTATCTTGAATTCAGATCATCAACAAAGACAAAAGTGGTTATTGCCATTGGATTC